>BJCM01093693.1:0-19570 GCA_018326385.1 Flaveria bidentis | reverse complement strand
CTTCATTAGCAGCTCCAAGCTTGATGAGCTGATTAATGATCTCTACCCTCTTCTTATTGCTGATTGCCTCCTGATTGGCTGCAACTGCTTTGGAACTAGCAGCTAACAGCTTCCCAGTTGGAAGTCTGCCTTTTCTTTTAAGCTTTTCAATTCTTTCCTCCTTTTGAAGCTCTTCCGTAGTCATTTTCTTCTTTCCTTTATCATCCTTTGAAGTGCTTGACTTTGGTGGTTCTTGGAGATAGGGTTCAGATTGTGAGAG
Organism: Flaveria bidentis; assembly: GCA_018326385.1. Classification (NCBI taxonomy): domain Eukaryota; kingdom Viridiplantae; phylum Streptophyta; class Magnoliopsida; order Asterales; family Asteraceae; genus Flaveria; species Flaveria bidentis. The sequence continues at coordinate 19,311 of BJCM01093693.1, read as the reverse complement.
AGGTAGTGAAGGTGTCTGAACTAGAGGTTGATTGAGAAAGTCCTCACTATTCACCTTAGATTCCAACTCTAGAATTGCATCTGTGATGATTAGATCCTCAGACAGTGAGAACAATCCTTCCGTAGCTTCCATTTCCGCTTCGGAAGACTCAGCTTGTTCTTCCGAGGCTTTGACTTTGGCTTCGGAAGTTTAAGGGAGTGCAGTTTCTGTCCTAACTATTTTATTTTTTGGGCCATCAGACCTCATTTCCCCTTCGAATTGAATCTTAGGTTCCATTTGGACCTTAGGTTGACCAACTTTTTCCAAAGTGGTAGAAGGTGCACTTATCCTCTAAAGCTCTTCAGCTCCAAAGTACATCATAGCCGCATCAGGGCTAGGCTGATCTAGAGAGGATCTCAATAGAAACTTGGAGAAGAGTCTGTAGAGATCTTTGAGCATCCTTGGGTCAATCTGCTGTACAACTTGGGATGGCTCAGATAAGGTAGTTGTAATGGGAGCTAAATATTTGGAAGTTGAAGTTTGACTCAGTGGTTCCTCAAATGTTTGTCTCTGAACATTCTCCCCCTTTTTCGTAGCATCATCTTGAGAGCTAGATGAGCTAGAGGAATAGGTCAAGGAGACCTGAATGGGTATATGCCTAACAGATCTCTCAATCTGTTTCTAAGCTAGTTGAGCCTTGAGATTGTCAATCTCAAGTGGCTGAGTGGCAAACTTGTCCTCCAAAGTCCTAACCTTGGATTCAAGGTTTGAGACTTTATAAAGCAGGTCTTGAATGGTGAGTTGCATTCTTCCCTCATCTTCTTTTGAAAAATCATAGGGAGATGAGGTAACATACCTGGTATGTTCATCCTCACCACCAGATGTGGTTTCTTGGCACCCTGGTTTCCCTTGCTTAATGATGTCTCTTTCAGAGTCATCAAAAGGCATGGTTGCCACAAATTCAGTCTAAAAATGTTACCACTATCCAGAAGGTCCATTGAGTCACCTTTTGTAGTGGCAACTGAATCTGCATGAGTCCCCTCCACATTAGTGGGACTTACCTCAATAAGGTTTGCTGATGGGGGCTAGAGATAAGATGTCTCTCTAGGCTCTGTTGATCTTTGATAAAGTGTTGTAGATCAACTTCATTTCCATGGAGAGATGTAATCTCTTCATCAGTTTTGAGAGAAGGTCAGTAAAGATAGAGAGGTAAACCTACTGACTCGGGACCTTGATCAATGTCTATAGGCATTGAGCCTCTGGTGGGGCTGTCCCTTTTTGGCTGCTTAGAAGAGTATAGATACTCACCCTAAGGGCTTTTAGTTTGGTTTTTAGGCTCATGGGTTTGAGACTGAGGAGATTCAAGACCCATATTGAGGTCAATGGTGAAGGATGGTGAGACCTTAGACTGAGTGGGAGTCTAAAGTTCCACTCTAACCTTTTTGGATTGAATAGGAGGAGCTTGTTCAATCAGAGTAGATTGAAAAAGGGTTCGTTTGGGACATCTTTGGTAAGTGTTGGTGATGGGGTGAGAAGGTAAAGTTGGCAGTGTGGGGGCAGTTGCTGGTGTGGGTTCATCACCTGTGGGGTTAACAAGGATGTCACCAGGAGCTATTTGCTCAGTCATACCTGGAAGTAGAGAAGTGTACCTTCCAGTGAAATTGGTGGACACTTTCTTTAGAGTTTTGAAGATGGTAGGCCTCATTTGAGGGATAGTCATAGTGGCTGCACATACAAGTTGACTCTGGTCTAGCTCATAGTTGATAATGTGCTGGAGAAACCTGGGATACATAAAGAATGTTTCCCTTTGGAAATTTCCCATGAGATTGGTCAACACAAATCTTGAATAGTTGAATCTAAGGCTTCTCACCATTACATGAACTAGGCACCCTAGTTCGTATGGAACTTGATCCCATCCCGAAGATTTGGTTCAGATAATGAAGAATGACATGCAGCAGGAACTTCCAGTTGTATGAGAAGTTGAACTTGTAGACTGTGGACCTGCTGACGTCTCCGCCATATCCCATTAGAATGTAAGTGCTGTCTAAATCTGCTTTGGGGAACTCTGTGGGTGCACCCTCATCATGAAGCTCGAGATGCTCCCTGATGAGTTGTTCAGTAATGACCAACTCTTGGCCACAAATACTGGATCAGATACACGAACCCCATTTAGGGTTTCAACCTGACCGTTTCCCTAAAATCTAGCCATGTGATTGGTGTATATAGTGGGATTAATGGTCAGGGCAATGTAGTAGGATGATTGGGTGAGAAAGGAGATGATTTCAGAGAAGTCTGCATCTTTTGAGGAGTCAAGAAGTGCGACTTGGTTGTGCTGAGGGTTCAGTGCCATTTGTGGAAAGGTGAAGGTTGATGAGTTTGAGCTTGGGTGAATTGGGGATGAAGGAAACTTTTAGGGCAGTGAAAATTATGGTAAGAAGATGAAAGTGAATAGTCAAGATTATTTAAAGGAGGGTGAAATGGCGGTAATGGGGTTAGGATAAGGTGATGTGATGTTTTAGTGGATGAAGTGACATGGGCGGTAAGGTTTAATTCAGTTAAATAACTCAACATCATTAACATAATCTTTACTTTTTACGGTGTGGGACCCAAGAGATTTCTGTTACACAGTAAAATCTCTCTTCCGAGTATAAAACATTTCCAAAGGTAATTTGTCTTTCAAAGGCAATGACTACTTCCGAAAGTAAAGAGTTACTTCCGAGAGTAAAGATTGCTTTCCGAATGGAGAGTTTTGTAAGCTTCGGAAGTAGATCTTATATGTAATCAATTGCTTCTTCCGAGACTAAAAACTCTTTCGAGAAGAAAATTATCCTTAGAGGAATTTTGCTTCAGAAGATATGCAAGATATCTTCCGTAGGTTAATTCCTCTTCAGAAGAATTTGTACTTAGTGAAAGTTTTTAGAGAGAGACCTTTTGTAACTAGGCTTAGATTGTATTACATAAGACATTACAAATTGAAAAGGTTTTTCAAAGAAGGTAATCTAATCAATGTTTATCATCCCAATAGCTATTATGAGATACTTAAATCTCTGTTCATCAAAAGCCTTGGTGAACTACTCAACATATTATTCATGTGAATCAACTTTGATTAGCTTAAGCAGTTTTTTGTCATGAATATCTCTAATGAAATGATACCTAATATCAATATGCTTTGTCTTGGAGTGCTTCACAGGATTTTTAGTTATGGAGATAGCATTGTTGTTGTCTTCATAAAATTGAATCCATAGTCTAACATCTGATTCTGAATCCACAGCAGCTGAGCACAACAACTTGCAACAGCAGTGTATTCAGCTTCAGTAGTTGATGTAGAGACATAAGATTGTTTCTTACATTGCCATGAGATGATCCTTCCACCAAGAAATTGACATCCTCCTGATATTGATTTCTTGTCAATGTTGAAGCCACCATAGTCACTGTCAGAGTATCCATAAAGATTAAAATCATTGTTCCTAGGATACCAGAGGCCTAGTTTAGGTCCTTGAGGTATCTGAGGATTCTCTTGGCAGCAGCTAGGTGAGACACCTTTGGAGCAGCCTGATATCTTGCACAAATGCAAGTTGCAAACATAATATCAGGTCTACTAGCTATGAGATACATCAGAGAATCAATAATCGCCCTATACTAATGTTGATCAGTATCCTCCCCCTCAAGGTTGGGGACAAAGATTATGGTTTCTGGGTATGAGTGTCTTGGCTGGCTTACAAATTTCATTTTAAATCATTCTAAGATGTCATTGACATACTTAGATTGATTGATGAAGAACCCTTCCTTCAATTGTTTCACCAGAATTCCAAGAAAAAAGTCCATTTTTCCCATGGAACTTATCTCAAACTTCTTCTTCATAATGCTTTCAAAGTCTTTGCACATTTTGTCGTTGGAAGAATCAAAGATGATGTCATCAACATAGACTTGAACAAGCAAAATATCCTTTCCAGGCTTCCTTATGAAGAGAGTTTTGTCAATGGTTCCTCTAGTGTATCCATTCTTTAGAATAAACTGTGACAAAGTCTCATACCACAACCTAGGTGCTTGGTGCAACCCATATAGAGCTTTATCCAATTTGAACACATAGTTCGGATGTTGGGGGTCTTCAAATCCTGGAGGCTGGCACATGAACACTTCCCTATCAATATCCCCATATAGAAAGACACACTTGACATCAAGTTGGTAAATAGTAAAATTCTTGGATGCAGCATAAGCAAGGAAGATCCTAACTGCCTCAAGTCTTGCGACAGTTGCAAAGACATCAATATAATCAATTCCTTCCTCTTGAGTGTATCCTTGAACCACCAGTCTTGCCTTGTTCTTGATAATGAATCCTCTGTCATCTCTCTTGTTCCTGAAAACCCATTTTATGCCTATGGGTACTTGACCAGATGGTAGTGGACTTAGGTTCCAAACCTTTTGTCTCTTGAATTGAAGCAGCTCCTCTTGCATTGATTCAACCCAGATACTATCTTTCAATGCATCTTCTACCTTCTTAGGTTCCATCTGGGATAGAAAGCATGAGTACAAGCAGACGTTCTTATGATGAGTCTGCCCTCGTGTTCTCATACCTTTAGAGACATCCCCTATGATATTCTCAGCTGGATGAGTGTTATAAATCCTTAGATGAGGAATCACTTCCAGTTGCAAAGATAGATCCAGATTGGACATATTTTGCTCAGGAAATGGAATAGTTTGTCCAACTGTTGTTTCAAACTCATTCAATGAGGACTGATTGAATGAATGAGAAATATTATTAATTGTTGGCTGTGATGTAGCATTAACAGTTTCCTGTTTCTTCAAGATGCTACTTCCATCAGCTTGGTGTTGTGCAGGATCACCTGATGAGTTTTGAGGATCAGCAGGTGATTCACTGGTTGAAGCTTCACTATCCCTTGAAATAGTTATACTATCAGATCTGTCAATAGTGGAAGCTTGATTTGTGGCAGCTCTTGGAGAACTTGGAACAGGTCTGGGTAGCTCGAATAGTTGATCAGCATCAGCATCATTTTGAGCACCTGTTCCAACTGAAACATTCTCACAAGATGGTTTAGAATAGTTTGGAAACAATTCTAAATCAAAAATATGATCAGTTCCATTCCCCCTAACACAAGGAGTGTGCTCATTAACAACAATATTAGATGATTCCTCAAATTGTTGATTCTTGATGTTGTAAACTCTATAAGCTGTAGAGATAGAAGAGTATCCAACAAAGATAGCATCATCTGACTTTTCAGCAAATTTTTCCAAATTGTCCTTTGTGTTAAGTATGGTACACCTACTGCTAAAAGACCTTAGAAAGCCAATGAATAGTGGCCTCTTGTTCCATAACTCATAAGGGTTTTTCCATGTGGCTTAACTATACGAACTCTATTATGCACATAGCATGCAATGATGACTGCCTCTGCCCAAAATGTTAGAGGTAGTTTGGAATCAGCTAACATAGTTTAAGCAGCCTCAATAAGTGACTGGTTCATCCTCTCAGCAACACCATTTTGTTGAGAAGTTCTGGGAGCACTGTATTGTCTGGCAATCCCTTTTGAGTTACAGAATGAGTCAATAACGAAGTTCTTAAACTCAGTCCCTTGATCACTTCTAATTATCTTAACCTTGTGATCAATTTGATTTTCTATTTTAAGAATAAAAAATTTTAATGTTTCAGTAGTTTCATCTTTATATCTAAAAAAGAATACCCATGTAAATCTTGTAAAATCATTAACAATCACAAGGCAGTATGATTTCCTTTCAATGCTCATTATACTTGTGGGAGCAAATAGATCCATATGCAATAAGTGTAATGGAGTGGTGATGGAGTTAACACTTTGGATTTGTGAGATGCCCTATGTTGCTTCCCTTTCAGGCATGCAACATAGTTATCTTTGCAGAAAAATTCCTTTTTAGGCAAACCATGTACCAAGTTATTTTTAGTCAATTTATTCATTGTCTTAAAATTCACATGACACATACGTTTATGCCAAAGTGTTGATTGGAGACCCAAGTATTGTTGGTCTTGGATTCTTCCAATGATAGTGACATAATTGAACTAAAGGTTAAGCATGGGGTTCAATGGATGTCTTTGAAGATGAGGTTTGGGCTACAACATCCTTTTTGATCTTCCAATGCATCTTTTGGTTGATCATTTAGGATGAGCCTTTTGAGGCTTGGACAGCATGACATTCTTCTGAAGCTTCTTTCTTTTCAAAAGAAACCTTCACCACCTTTTCTTCCGAAGTAGTCTTCTTCTGGGGTGGTTTCAAGGGAGTTCTTTTGTTCTTTACATTTTAACAGCTTTAGCTTCCGAAGCCATTTTCCCTTTGGAAGAATGATTTTCTTCCGAAAGCAACCTTGCTTCGGAAACCAACTTTCCCTTTTTCATCACTTGGATCATTTGGTAGGGTCCAAATGAGAAACCTTCCCTGACTCCTTCTTTCTTAACATTATTTGCATATTGTGTGCTAGTAGTATTGTAGTAAAAATCTATAGCCATATGGTTCTGCAGACCACACATTATGCATGCAATATTAGTCTTTTGGGAGCTTGAGGATTGCTGTTTCTTGTTCTTTTTCTCTTTATCCGCAACCTTTCCCTTCAACTTCTGATCCTTTGGTAGGACAGGAGTGTTGGTACTACACTCCTTTCCTGGGTCAGAGTTACCTATCACTTGGAATCCAACTGAGATGAATACACCCTTTTGTTTTGGGTCAATCATCAGCTTGGACTCATCCACTTTCTTGGCAGTTCTTCTTGCAGCTTTAGCTCTGCTTCTTCTTGCTTTGGTGGTTAGTATTTGGTCTTCACTAGGAGAGGTGGGTTAATTTACATGTTCCTTCCCTGTGTTGACCTCTATTATTGCATCATTCTTTAATTCAAGTGAAGATGGGTCAGCAGATGAGACCTCTTGCTCTTCAGTACCACATCTAGGTTGTCTTATGATAAGAATGTAGTGGAGCAATTTCATTGGTCCCCAACCCTCCTTTGTTTTGATAACAAATTTTGGAGTGGGAGGATGATGCAATAATAGCTTGGAAGTTCTGCTCGGAGATAGCATACTTCCTGGCTTGAGCCTCAGCAGTGACAAGCTGGGCTTGAGCCTCAGATAATTTGGATATTAAATCCTTTATTTGATTCTTGTAATTTGTGTGTTCATGTTTTAATAGGAAAACATTTTTTTCTAACTCTTCAATTTTCTTTTGGTAGTCAGATTCAGCCCTTTTAATTTCAGATTTCAAAACATTTAAAGACTCAATATCATATTTAATTTCTATATTGTAGTCCTGATACAGTTTAACCTTAGCAATACATGCAGGAGTAAAAAGATGTTCATATACCTTACTATCATATGTCCCTGCCATGAGTGCTTGAGCAGGAGTCACATCCTGTACCATAAAGCTCCAGTCAACTTCTTGAGCCATTGCAGCTGTCTCAGTCGACTTTCCAGAGGGTTTTGATGTAGAGGGATATGTGGAGGCCTGTGGGGTTCCCGGATTTGACTTGGGAGCCTTGCATTCCCTTGCAAAATGACCATGCTGGTTATAGTTGTAACATTTGGCCTTGGTTTTGTCAAACCCAAACTTGCTGTTGGTTGGGTTCTAGGGAAACTACCTTCCAGTTCTCTTGAAGAACTTCTTTGCTCTTTAGGTTAAAAGAGCCATTTGTTAGACAATGCCCACATACTCCACATCATCTGGACTGAAGCACTCTAGATCATCAAAGCAATACTGAAAATCACTAGAGTGTCCACTTCCTAAGACAAAGGCACAATTATCCTGAAAGGAACTATGCTAAGTCTATTGAGACCTTGGAATCTCAGAAAATGTGATGTATGGTCTAGATGAGTAGGATGGTTGCTGGGTGTAAGTCAGGTACTGCTAAGGTTGTGTGGGTCCTAAGCTTTCAGCAACCATCAGGGCGTTGCTAGCAGGAAGACTCAGGGGTCTGCTTGTCTGATGGCCCTTCTTGCTCTTCATCTCTAAACTGTATCCATCAAGGATGCCATAAAGTTCAGTCATGGTGAGAGTGTTCAAATTCTTTGTTCTCTTGATAGAGACACAGTAGAACATCCACTCATTAGGAAGAGCACTCATGAACTTCTTTTGTGAGGTCTCTAAGTTCAGGAGTAATCTTCACAGATTGAAGGTAGGAAATGAGATCCATGTACCTAAAATATTACTGACTAAGAGTCTCTCCAACAATATAAGTGAAGTTCTTAAACTGTTGCTTTAGTGAGTCCTTCTTGGAGTCATTTAAGCTAGAGTACATTTGAGCAAGTGCATCAAAAAGTTCTTTAGCTGACTTGCAATACTCAAACCACACCATGATGGAGTTGGGTATTACAGTCATAAGAATAGTCATTGCATTGCTTTCAACGTCCATCTTCTTCCGGTCCTCATCATAGTAGTCTTCAACAGCCTTCTCTATCATGGCACCATTTCCACCAGGTGCTACTACCTTGGGTTTATACGGCCCATTGACAATAGAATACCACATCTTGCTATATTGATACCTGATGAAGCCTTCCATGCGTCTGCTCCATGACCTGAAGTTTTCAGGTGTAATGATGGGAGCTTTAGTCATAGTTCCCATCTCTACTTCAGACTTGTTGAGGGCCGTTTTGAGTGAGGTATAAGGAGGAGTGAAAAATATGTTGATATGGATGGTGAGATCTAACAATCAAGAGCCTAAATAGCTCTAATACCAATTGCAGGATCGGTTTATGTCACTAAACACTTGGTTTTTCTCTCAAACTCACTTAAGCTACACTCAAATCAGATTAAGCAAAGTCTATTCTAAGAGTTGATAGTAATATAATAGGTAACAAAGAACACAAATATAATTTTCAAGGTACTTACATATATTGCTTCCCAACCCAAAGTATTACAAGACTCTTACAATCATGGTTTATGAGTTATAATGAGAAACTATATATAGTACTACTTACAGCCAGATATACTTGATACCAGCTGGTTACCTCTAACTAAAGCAAATACTAGAAAGCTATAGCTTAAGGTATCTTAGATAATATCTTATCTAATATATGGTAGTCAGTTAATGTCCCTGACTTACCTTTTGTCACCAACTAAAGTTGGTAACTTGTACTAACATAAAAAGGTGAACAGTGGAATAAAGTATGGTAAACTACATGGCCTTTTGGAAAACGCCATGCAGTATCAGAGGTATGCAGCAGAGTGTCAACGACCATACTTATGTCCACTGGCTCATATCAGTGTCTTCCGTAGTTTAAATGGCTTCGGAAGAACAAGTACTTCCGAAGCCACTTATACTTCGGAAGAGGCTACTTCTTCCGAGGCTTGAGGACTTCTTCTTTTCTTCATACTTTGAAAGTTGTCTTCTGATCTTTTCTTCTTAGACTTGGATCTTCGGTAGTGAGTATTTTGAGTTTGGAAGTAGAGTTTGTCTTCGGAAGTTGATCTTTCACTTTGTCTTCGGAAGAACTCTACTTTCTTCGGAATTTCCACACTATGGCTTCGGAAGCCTTTGTAAGTAGCACCGAAATTTGTCTATGTGATTTGGTTTTGGTTGCACCAGCCTTCTTCTTGATCCAACACACCCGGTATCAAGTCAATCTGGAACTCAATCTCACGGTCAGATGGCACTCCTGGTAAGTCTTCGGGAAACACGTCTGGAAAGTCGCACACAACCGGTACATTGGACAATTGTGGTGTTGGCGTATCCACATCCTTCACATAAGCCAAGTAGGCACTAAATCCACGCCTCATGCACTTTCCCGCCACCGCCATCGAAATCTTCTTAAGAATCTTAGTGACTCGATCACCATAAACCGTCATTGAACTCCCATCAGGCGCTGTCAATCGAACCATCTTCTTGCGACACACAATGTTCGCCTCGTAGTCCGCCAACCAATCCCTTCCTAGGACTACGTCAAACCCGCCTATGGTCATCACAAAAGGGTCTAATAGGAAACTTGTGACCTTCTAGTACCACGTCACAACCCTCTATCATCTTGGAAATCCTTATAGACTTACCTATGGCAGTTTCTACATCGAAGGGCGTATCTATATTCTTACTACTAACAAGCAATTTAGCACAGAAAGCAGTAGAAATAAATTGTTTACTAGCACCAGAATCAAATAACACATAGGCTAAAGTTTGGTTTACTAGAAACGTACCTGACACAACATCGGGGTCCGTCCTAGCCTCCTCCTGCGTCATCACGAACGCTTAGGCACTCGCCCTCTACCCTTCAATCCCGGTCGTCTTCTTCCCTGCACCGGAACTTTCAGCCCTCGGCTTCTTTCAATCCCTACTCATGTGGCCCTCCTCGCCAAAAGTATAACACCTCCTTACCCCGCAATTCCTTGCCACATGTCCGGTCCTCCCACAACGGAAACAGACATTGGATCCTACTCTACATTCCCCAGTGTGCTCTCGTCCTCACTTAACACACCTCTTCAGCCCCGCACCGGATGTGACCACACGTCGGTCATCCACCCGTGCACCATTATTGCTTGGAGCGGCTCCGCCACGTCCAAATCGCCTCTCATTCCATTTCCGGTCACCACCACTCTTCTTGCTGGCTTCTACCACCACCACCGTCCGCTCATCATACAATCTTCCCGCTAAATCAACCGCCGACCTAAACGTACTCGGCCAAGCGGCGATCATACACCTGCGAATATCTGCTGGCAAGCCTTGAATATACCTCTTGATCTTTCGTGACAGAGGTGTCACCTGATCAGGCACCAGCCGTGCCATTTCATTGAATTTAGTGGTGTATTGTTGATGTGTCATTGCTCCTGCCTCCAGCTGCAGGAACTCCCTCTCCACCTTATCCATTTTCCTGTGAGGACAGAACTCCTCAATTACCATCTTCTTCAACTCTACCCACCTCATTCTCCCGATAGCCCTGCTTCCCTCGGCTTGGACGATATTGTCCCACTAGCACAAAGCCGAGTCCACAAATGAGTGGGCGACAAACTTTACCTTCTGGTCCTCTCGGTACTCGCTGATATTCATTACAGCCTCCATCTCTCTCACCCATTGGTGAGCAGCAGCAGCAGTGCCATTACCATCGAAGGTCAGGGCCTTGCATCTTTGAAATGCCTCATAGTTGCAGCCTCGTGCCGCCTCCGGCGTAGGCTCTTCTTCTTCCTCTTCTTCTTCGTCATCAGAGAAAACTGTCTCAGTCTCCGGTCGCTCCCGTCCTCCCGAGGACCTATTTTTCTCCTTTCTTTCTCCTTCTCTTACAGCCTTAATCACTTCAGTCACCATAGACGGTAAGATCGTCTGCATGACCTGATGCACCATTTCCACAACAGCCTCCTTCACTAAGGCTCTCAAGTTAGCACTCTTGTCTCCGCCCTCTGGATAAGGGGTCTCGGGTTCTTCATGAACCACCATTTTGGTTCTAGGCCTTCCTCTCATAACCCGTGGTTTAGTACCATGTCCACCACAACCTCCACCACGTGAAGCCTTCGATGATCTACCACCGGCCATCCTCTAACACGCTATAAGATTCAAACACTAACATGGTCATTCAAGGGAATAACCCAGTTCATGTCAAGTATAGTAAGTCCCTAATTATAGTGGGCAGTTGTGATTAGCCACTTACTTTACTCTTCATACCCCAAGCATTACCTATCATGACTACATCAGTATCTAAATCTACTAAAGGCACACAGATCAGATAACATGCACACGTAATGTCGGTTAACATTAAGAAAATATCTGACTGGCATCCCTTCCCTTTCCGTCCCATTTCCAGTTTAAGTTTAGGTTTCTTTGGAAAATTTACCCGTTTCACTTAAACTTTGGCTCTGATACCAACTTGTAAGGCCCCGTTCCTGGGACGCTCACAGCTGGTCAATCATCAAACATAAAACATATAATTACATTAACTTTAATAAAATATAGCAGCGGAAACATTAAAATAACTTTTCATTCCAATATAAATGGTTTTTCATGTTAATACAACATTCGTTACAAAAAATCACTTGTTCGTATTATAATGCAGAAACATTATACAAAAGAATGCCATCATAAAGAAGAGCCAAGTAGTTGCCCCGTGCCATTCTCAACAACCTTTACCTGCCAACTAGAAACACATAAAATTCTACGTTGCTGAGTGAGTTCTAGTTTTAAAATAAAACATACTTTACTTTCATTTAAAACCATTCTTTACTTTCTTCCAAATCATACTATACTTCCGTACATGATCACACATCGTACGTACACATAGATAATAACATTATTATCTTTCATTACTGTTCATCACTTTCTTTCTTTATCTCTTTCCGGATCAATGTCATCAGCTATACCCCAAACGTATACACAAAGCGGGTACTGGGCCGAAGATCATAAATGACTTCCATAATGCACATAGCCTGGCACAAGCACCGGGGCAAACGAAACAGATCCCAACAGTATACTACACCCCAAACGTATGCACAAAGCGGGTACTGGGCTGAAGATCATAAATGACTTCCATAACGCATATAGCCTAGGACCAGCACCGGGGTGAGTTATCACAATAAACCATGTACTATACCACTCGTCAGTCACAAAGACTAGACCCCTGCGTGTATCCTTATGGGTTAGCTAAACCACACACAGTTGAGATTTTGATATTTTTGAGTCGTGCACCTCCATACATTTTGCTTGCAATCCTTTCTTTACTTTCTCTTTCATTAATGCATGCATTCTATCATTATGTTCCTCTTTTCATTATCTTCCACTTTACGTTACATAATACTTTATCATTTCTTTCACAACTATAACACGTAAAGCCACGGGAAAGATAAACATACATAACATGGAACATAACATAACCATACAAAACATCACTATACAAGGCATCATCACACATGACGTAACAGTCATCATACATACTATCATGCATAAGCATCAATCATTCATCATCATACATGCCTCATCATACATCACCCATCTCATAAATTATGACTTCAAAAAGTCAACTTACATAGCACTCGAGAACATCCCAAGTCAAAGCCTACATTTCATTTTTTTCCCCAAAATCATAAAATATTTCTGTCTTTAGGCACATGAGCACTATGAAAGCGCATGGCCTTTTAAACGCATGGGGAACACTTAGGCGCATGGGAAATTTCAGGCGCATCAGCACTATTAGGGCGCATGTGCAACACTTTAGTCTATTTTGGGCAATTCTAGGCGCATATGCACTATGCAGGCGCATGAGTGCCAGGGCGCATGAGCTATCTAGGAGTATGAACACTTAGTCAATTTCAGCCTATTTCTAGGCGCATGGGTACTATTCGGGGGCATGAGATTTTGGGCGCCTCTGACACTTAGACAATTATTTCAGTTGGACGCATGAGCCACTGTTTAGGCACATGGGCAGTCTATATCACACTTTACATCATAATTAAGTCCTCAATCATCACCTATCATGTTCTAAGCTTAAATCATACATTCTAAGCCTTAGAAACAGAACCATAACATCATCAAGCACATACATAGCCCTAAATCAAACCCCACCCGCATCATACACACATAAAGCATACGGGTATAAAACCCAACTTTTATAAAAACATACATACATGCATTTCCAGCCTCAAAGCAGTTTAAAACAAGTAAAATGGGGATTCTAGAACTTACCTTCGCAACCTCTTAGGTATGACTTCTTCAAAACCCTTTTTCAATTGAGTTCAACCGCCTAGAAACCCACCAAAACACACACGACCGAACACACAAACACACATAAGCATAAAACCGAGGCTAAGGACACTTAAAAACATCTTAAAATAATAAATTCTTAACTTGAATTCAACTTCCTGCACTTGTTTTTCAAAAAACCGGAATGCTTCCTGCTCTCTTTCTTTCTCTCTCTAAAAATATCCGAAGATATGTGTGAAGAGAGGATGATGGGTGGCCATGCCACCTTTATCACCCATTTTTGAAGACTTTTGTCCTTTTTACACTTTCTATCCCTTAACTTGGGTAATATATCTTTTCTTTTGTTTTCTTTATTTTATTCTTTTGTTTGAGTCTTCTAAAAATAACCCGGTGTTACACCTTGCATGCAATAGTTTGTTATCAAAATAAGCAGGGATTGGTGACTACTAAGATAGCTCCTCCATAGACTCTTTAATCTATAAGAACTCCAAGGTGTGAAACTTATGAAGATAAGCTTCCCCTCATAGACCCCATGAATAAAAAGGATGATAAAGAGATAGTGAAGGATGAATCTGAGAAAAGTGAAAAGAGTATCCTAAGAATGGTCACTATTCTCTTGAGGAGAGAAAAGAAGTTGATGACGAAGTCCAAGAGGAAGAACTTGATTAGGAAAACCAAGAGGAAGTCAAAAAAGTCTCAAGAGATCAAGGCTACTTTCAACTCTAAGCAAAAACAAGTGTTTATCTCTGTAGGGTTTGAGGTGATAAAGGCTAAAGACACAACTATGAACTCTAGTTTCTTGAGTTCTAATTCTTTTCCAACTCATATCAGCACCAAGAAGAAGGCTCATCTACTGTGTAACACTACTAAATAGCCTAACCATCTAAATCCAAAAGCAGGCCTCACCCTAAGAAGCTTGATGTATCATCTGAGAAGTTGAAGACAGTGATGGAAAGTAATCAAGTCCAACCTTCTTCCCAAAAGAAGATTCGCAGAAGGAAACAAATGAACTGTGTCATGTGTGCTAGTATTTTTCATCTTGCTAAGGATTGCCTCTATAATCCTAAAAGTACTATCCATATGATCAAGGAGAAAACTTTTTAAAAAGTCAAGAAGAAGCTAGCTTTGGAAGGAAAGTCTTTTCCTTTCGAAAACTCCAAAATAAAGAAGAAGACACGTGAAAACTTGCCTTCAGAAAAAAAATTAGTCTCGGAAGAAAGGAATGCTTTTGAAGTACTGAAGCCAATTGTTGTGATAACAAGATCTTCCGAAGGTCCAGTCTTCAAAATTTCAAAAGTTATCAAAACTTCTGAAGTATTAAAGGTTAAGTCTAAGATTCTAAAGGTGGTCTAGAAGACAAAGGAAGACTATATGACTGAAAGTTCTTCATCAACAACAGTTGATGATCCTTAAAGCTACAACATAGGATCAATTATTTTTGCATTGTCTTCAACTCATTTTGATAAGCCCAAGACCAACAAGGCTCGGGTTTCTAAATATAACTAACAATATCTTCTTGTGTAGGAACAACTAAAAACCAAAAGGAATGTGTGTATCATTGATAGTGGTTGTTCTGGGCACATGACGGGTAATGGCTCTTTGCTTCAAAATTTTAATAAAATTGAAGGAGGGCTAGTTGCTTTTGGAGGAGATGCTGGAGGTTACATTACTAGAAGAGGCATGGTCACAAATGGTAAGCTCAACATTAGAAAGGTAAACTTTGTTAAGAAGCTTGGGTACAATCTATTGAGTGTATCCCAATTTTATGCTCAAAGACATAATATGCTCTTCACTCTACATGAGTGCATTGTTCTCAAGCTCGGAGTGGTAATTCCTCAGGAGTATCTTGCTCAGAGCCCCCTAGCAAAGAAACATGTACTAGATGGACTTGTAGGAAAGATCCCCCTCACGAGAAGGTTCTTGCTTTCTATCTATAGCAAATAGTGTTGTGTCTTTCCTCTGGCATAAAAGAATATGCTATATAACCTTAAAAAACATGAATAAATTAATTAAGAATGATTTGGTAACTAGGATGCCAAAGAAAGAGTTTACAAGTGATGGCCATTATGTTGCATGCTTGAAAGGGAAGCAACACAAGGTCTCTCACAAGCCAAAGGAAAGGAACTTTATCACTACTCCCCTACACTTGTTACATGTGGATCTATTTGGACCCACTAGTGTAATGAGTCTAGAAAGGACCTCATATTGTTTGGTGATCGCAAATGACTTCATAAGATTCACTTGGGTCTTTTGCCTTAGAACTAAGGATGAGACTCTTAAGATCTTGAAGAACTTCATTCTGAAAATTAAAAGTCAATGTGATTACAAGGTCAAGACCATAAGATGTGATCAAGGAACTAAATTTAAGAACCAAATCCTTGATACATTTTATGATGAAAAGGGTATTACAAGACAATATAGTACCTAGGACTCTTCAGCAATGGTGTTGCTGAAAGGAGAAACATGACACTAATTGACGCTGCAAGAACCATGTTGTCTGACTCTAAACTGCTTATCACATTCTGCGTAGAGGCAATGAACACTGCTTACTATGTGCAAAATATAGTTTTAGTGGTTAAGACTCATGGTAAGACTCCTAATGAACTATGGCAAAAAAGAGACCTTTTATTAGTTTCCTCAGGTCATTTGGATGTCATTGCACCACCTTGAATACAAAAGATCAAGTAGTCAAATTTGCTAATAAATCAGATGACGGGCACTTTAATGGAAACTCTTCTCAAGCTAAGGCTTATAGGGTATAAAATCTCATAACTAGAGTAGTTAAGGAGTCAGCCAATATGCTTTCAATGAGCATACTCCTAGTGTGAAAGATTCGGGTCCTAATTGGCTGTTTGATCTTGATTTAGTTACTAATTGTTTTAACAAGTCTTGTGAGAACACTTTAGGATCCACATGTATTCTATCATTAGGAGATCCTGATCTAAGGTTTGAGCTGAGAAGACCTACAAATCACACAACTTTAGCTCCAGTGGTAACTAACCCTACAGATGGAGTTCTTATTAGCACAACCATGACAAATCCAGCTGATACATCTAAGGTGCCTACCAATTCTATTTAAAAGGCACAAAACTCAAATGAAGGAGCTTTAAATGTTGGAGGAAGTGGTAGTAGTGACAGTGATCAGAGTTCCTTAATGCTGACAACCACTCCATGGAAGACAACATCAATGATATCACATAATAATTGAATCAAGACTCTTTTGATAAGTGTGCTAATATGGTGGGTGATACTTCATTACCTGATATGAATTTTTCAAATTTAGATCTCTTCAATCAACTTGTTATGATCCCTTAACTTAAGATCCACAAGTCATACCTCACCACAAACATCATTGGAAATATTAACAATAGGGTAACAAGAGGACAAACCCATGACAAAATATTTTTCTCTATTCTTGTTTCCTATCCCAGATAGAGCCAAAGAAAACTAATGAGGCTTTAAATGATGGAAGTTGGGTTGAAGCTATGCAATAGGAGCTGCTTTAATTCAAAAGGCAAAAGGTTTGGAACTTATGTTCTCTTCCTTTTGGGTAGACTACTATAGGAACCAAATGGGTTTTTAGAAACAAGAAGGATGATAAAAGACTTGTCATTAAAAACAAGGCCAGACTAGTTGTTCAAGTATACACTGAAGTAGAAGGAATTGATTACAGATATGTTTTTGCTCATGTGGCAAGACTTGAAGCTGTTAGGATATTCCTATTTTTTGCTAAATCCAATGATTTCAAGGTCTACCAACTTGATGTCAAGTGTGCTTTCTTATATGGAGTGATTAATGAAAATGTGTATATCAAACAACCACCTGGCTTTGCTGACCATGATCATCCTGATTAGGTATGCAGGCTTGATAAAGCTCTTTATGGGCTCCACCAAGATTTAAGAAAGTGGTATGGGACTCTATCTCATATCTATGTTGGCATGGTTACAAAAGGGGTATTATAGATGGAACTCTCTTTATCAAAGGAACATGGAATGGCTTAATGTTGGTTCAAGTGTATGTAGATGGTATTATATTTGGGTCAACTAATCCAAAACTCTACAAAGACTTTGAGAAGCTAATGAAGAATATATTTGAAATGAGTGCCATAGGAAACACAATTTCTTTCTACGAATTCAAGTGAAGCAAGTTGACAATACATTTTCATAAGTTAGTTAAAGTATGTGCAAGACATACTTACAAGATTCAACATGATTGAGTGTAAGGTTGCAAAGACACCCATAGACAGAAACCACTCCCTTGGACCTTATCTTAAGGGGGAGTGTGTGGATGAATATCTTTATAGGGCTATGATTGGGTCTCTAATGTATCTCACAACCAGCAGGCTTGATATCATGTTTGTCATATGTATATGTGCAAGATATCAAGCAAACCCCAAGATGTCACAATTGATTGTTGTCAAGAGGATTCTTAGATATCTTAAATATGCTCCTAAACTAGGCCTTTGATATCCAAGGAATTCTGACTTCAATCTGTATGCATATACAGATAGTGATTGTGGTTGTTGTAATATAATGCAAAGTCTACATCTGGGGGATGTTAATTACTTAGTGGAAGGATAGTCTCATAGCAATGCAAGAAACAATCCTGTGTGTCTGCATCAACTGGTTTTCTAATATTTATCATATATAATTTAGTCTTATACATATATAACGAAGTACGCGTCACAACCTGCTATTAACCACGTTAATGTTATCATACACAAATATTTATGCCCCAACTTATGATATATAAAATTGTTTTAATATGTTTTCTCTATGTACTCGGGTTCATTAATGTCAGTACCGTAACACATGTAAAAAAGCTTGCAGACGCAATGCTACGTACAATTAGATTTGTGCTTACTTTTATATATGTCTTACTTTCAATTTGTAAACTTTTACATGCTAAGTTTTTTAAAAACTTTATGAAAATCACTTAAAACCTCTCAAATTTATAAAGTTCTAGATCTAGTCCAGTGCAATTTACTTAAAAGAATGCTTTCATATGTTAAAATTTTTGTATACGTGTCAGTATAAGTTCAAGCTAGTATACGTTTGGACGTACTCGGAAGCGACTTGTATATTGACGTAATATTAGTTTGGAAAATCGCGCCTTGTACAATATATAAATGCATACTCAAATCGTTTATAAAATTAATCTGGAAATTAAATCCACGTGATACGATATGTTTTCAAACTTCAGTTTTAAAGTATGAAACTGTAGTAACTCAGTTTTAAAGTTTGAAACATAGATAAAAACAGTTATGTAACTCAGTTTTAAAGTTTGAAACATAGATAAAAACAGTTATGTAAAGGTACCGACGTTCTTTGGTTGTTACTTGGTTTCATTAATTAATTAAATTATTAGTATGTTACCGTTAATAAGATATAACCTACTTTATTTAAAAAACACTATTTTGAATGCAATTATGTTTTTAACAAAATTTATACCAGGACGATTTCGATGATTATAGTGTTCGACAATTAGTTGTGAAGTTTATGATGCATAACACTAACCATTGGATGATGTATGGTTCTCGATTTCTTTTATTTAAGTAAAAGAAAATAAATAAATTAATACTATCTATATTTATATATTTATCTAGTTTTACAATTTTATTATTGATATATAAAAATATTTTATAAGTGATGTAGCAATGGTCTTTGGTATTACTTATTAAATTATAGTAAATATTAA
>BJCM01093686.1:0-12695 GCA_018326385.1 Flaveria bidentis | reverse complement strand
TGTGTGTGTATATATATGTGTGTGTGTGTATATATATATATATATTATATGTATATATATGTGTATGTATATGTATATATGTATACATATATATATATATGTATGTATATGTGTGTATATATATATATGTATATATATGTGTATATATATATGTATATATATATATGTATGTATATATATATATATATTTATATATTATGTGTAAATACAAGTTTGAGAACCGTTTCAACGATGTTTTTTTGACAATGAACCGAATTCGACCTGAACTGGACCGAAAAATATATTATATTAAGATAGTCAAACTACCCTTAAAAATTTCCGCCACTCGTGGAAATTTTTTTAAAATTCGCCACTGATTAAGATCATATATAGTTGTAATTCTTTGCAGTTATACGATCTAAAAATGGGTTAAATCTTATTTGACAAAGTAACTAATTTTTTACTTGATTGATTGAAAAAACTAGTATTAAGTCCCTTGCGTTGCGACGGGACATAAAACCATGTAAAGTTGCGCTAATTACACATCACCATTAGTGAGTATGAACACCAACAAAATCTTACTAAAAAAGAAATAGAAAACGAAAAAGATAAACCTTAACGAAAAGTAGATGTAAAAACGTTAACACGCAAGCGAAAGGTATGACAACTAACACAATAAGTAAATTGATCTAGGACCAGTGTCTTATGTTAGGGATGTTAAGTAGAGAAAAAAAATTCCATATTTTTATATTATTTTAAAAAAAAGTGAATTAAAATATTTTGTTTCAAAAGGTTCAATATTTTAGAAAAGATATGAATTTTAATTTTTTAGTAAAATTTATTTTTAAAAACATTGTTTGATTTAAAAAAATATAGATGATAGAGAAAAATGTATCAATTGACCAAATTACTTTTTATGAGGAAAGATAAAATATTTGAGTGTTTAAATTACTTTAATACCATTTTTGAGGAAAATAAAGTGGGGATGTTTAAAAGAATGACAAGTATCAAAAAGATAGTTTAAAATGATGACATGTGTCAAAAAAAAATTCTTTTATTAGTATCTATAGATTTCTAGAGAAACAAAGTTTTTTTAAAAAGAAAATTTTTTAGAAAGTACATCATACTTTTTTTAAAACATGAAATAATTTAAAAATAATTTTTTTAATATGTTTGTTTTGAAATGAAATGTTTGATCTATTTTTTAGAAAAAAAAGAAAGTATAAAAACAAATTTTTAAAAAGTTGATATTATTCTTTTATTACTTATAATACTTACTCATACATAATTTAAATTATATATTATTTAATAGTTAATAAATTTTATTTTATTTAAACGTATTCACTAAAGCTAGTAAATAAATAAATAGACGAATAGAAATTCAATTTCGCTAAAAAAGTTTACGTACGTCCTCGTCTATACAAACCATTGAAAATCCTTTCTTTTTTTCATTTCACCAACCAAGGTACATCACACCTACTCTCTCTCTATTTATTTTTCTTTTCTTTTTTAAGTTTTTCTATAAAAGCATTCACAACAGGGTTTATTTTTAAATGAATGTGTGTTCTATATATGAGGGATGGTTGTTAATGGTTGTGAATAAAAAAAAGAATATTTATGGGGTTTGCACCATTATTCCCATATTTTGAGAAATACGGAGAATCATGATACAACCCCATAATTTTTTTAATATTTTTAAAAGTGGTTGTGAATGGAGGAGATAGAAAATTTAATGATAAAGATATTAAAAAGTATTATTTAATTAAAAGATATAGTAAAAAATAATGTTTTTAGTATAAATATGGGGATGAGGCTGGGGAAGCTAGTGTGAATGCTCTAACTTATTATTATTTGGTTATTAGATGATTCAAAGTAGAATCTTTAAAAATATATGAGTGTATTGCTTATATTATATCAGATGATTTTGAGTGGTTGTGAGTGAACTCATATAATTTTTTTAAATATTTTTGGAAGTGATTGTGAGTAAAACAGAAAAAAATAAGTGTGTCACTGTTTAATTTTTTAAAAAATATAAGAGTGTGGTTCTTATAGTTTTTATATTATGTTTAAAGAATCACCGTTTAATTGTTAAAAAATATATGAGTTTGTTTCATGTAATTTTATTGCTCATGAAAATTAATAATTAACTAGTGGCGTGGCTTCTCTCTCTGGATCAGTGGTTTATGAGACTTATATATGTTTGATTTTCATTTTCAACAATGCCAATGTTGTTAGTTGTTACTTCTAACTTGTAGACTTGATGAAACATTTATTAATTAAAATTAAAATTAAAATTAAAATTCATGATGGCCGGTTTGATCTCCTAGATTTTTGATTTATGAATGCTAGTTGGATCTTGGTTGATTTCGGATGGTTTCAAGGAGTGATGATTATAACATCGATCTATTGACAATCCATAATAGCATTTGTTTACACATTTAGGTAATATCAAAACACATTTGTGCTGTGTGCAGTTAGTTAATTAGAACAGCCCGGCTGATACGGCCCAGACTCTTGCAACGGATGACCAACCTCAGCCCAATGAAGATAGGCCCAAACGCATTAAACAGAAGCCCAACAGGTTGTTGGATTAAGAAGATAGGCCCATTAGCCTTTTAAGTTGCATCCCACGTTTCATTCTGTTACTTTTGTGTTTGTTGAATTATTTAATTCAGGAATTTAGGATAAAGTAGTGGTAGGTAAGAATAAGGGAAGGGACATGGTGAACATGTAAACATGGCATGGTGGACATGTATATTCATGCATATTTAAATATTTGTAATTGTTGCATTTGAAAATTAATCAGAAAATTACCTCAAAACAATTTTGTTCTTCCTTTATTTTTTTTTGTAGTGTTTGCCTACTAGAAAAGGCTCTGTCATCTTGGTGCTTTCATTCCCGTCTCATCCCCCGCCATTATGCCACCTTGCAAAAAACTTCCACTTCAGACGACCTGCCACCCACCGATATGGATCAATTGAACCAATTGATCTCCATCAATACCAACGCAGCCAACACACAAGCCACTACACAAGCCAACCTTAACGCCCAAATCGCCGTTTTAACCGAAAATACTGCCCGTTTAATCAACCATGTAGCCAAACTCACTGATCGTTTAGCTCCGAGTTTGAACAATGATGAATCCCTCAAACCGATCCCCAACCCCAATCCCCAACGTAATCCAAGACCACCAAAAATCCAATTACCAATGTTTGATGACACAAACCCATTAGGATGGATTTTTCAAGCCGAAAATTATTTTACTTATTACCAAATCCCACCACAAGAACGTGTCACCTTAACCGCGTTTCATTTTGCCGGTGATGCACTAACTTGGTACCAAAATCAATCCACTAATGGTTTGCTTGGTAATTGGCCAGCCTTCAAGCAATACGTTGAACTTCGATTCGAACCCTCCACATTTGATAACCATGAAGCAACATTATTTAAACTACAACAAAAATCCACGGTTGTCGAATACCAAACCGAATTCGAACGTTTGAGTAATCGCATCATAGGTTTGTCAGCCCAAACTTTACTTAATTGTTTGATTTATGGGCTCAAACCAGAGATACAGGCCAAAATGGCTATTATTAAGCCCAATACATTTGAAGAAGCCAGTGGCCTAGCCCGTCGAATAGAAGACAGATTCAATCACCTCTTTAAAACCAAACCAACTTATTCCACAAAATCCTATGCCTCAACAAACTTTACCACATCTTATGCGTCTTTTGTAACAACCATGTCGACCACCACCACCAGCCCAACTAAACCGAGTACCACCACCCCACCGGCCACGACAAACCCACCACTCCTACCATCCCCTCCTAAAGCCTTACCATTTACAAAACTCTCCTCGGAAGCTATTCAACAACGTCGAAAGGAAGGACTATGTTTTCGTTGTCCCGAAAGATTTTCCCTGGTCACAAATGTTCGCCGCCACAATTCATGTTGATTGTGGATAACGATGATCAGCTTGAATCGATTGACGAACCAACCGCTCAATAACCAGATCACGTAGCACCCCCTCAATTCACGTCTTTGTCGGATGCGGCCTACTTTGGGATGTCTTCACTACAAATCCTTCGTATCACATGCTACATCAACGGCACTCCCGTTATGGTATTGGTTGATTGTGGTAGTACCCACAATATTATACAGCCCCGGATCGCGTCTTTGTTGGGACTTCCAACGAAGCCTTTACAACCATTTGCGGTTATGGTCGGAAATGGCGAGCACATTTATTATCAACGACATTGTCCAAATGTTCCATTACTTCTACAGAAAGCCGCATTTCACGTACCATTCTTCGTTTTTCCTGTTCAAGGAGCGGACGTAGTCCTTGGTATTTCATGGTTGGGAACCCTCGACCCGATCACGGTAGATTTTTAGCTCTTTGTCATCTATGATTCGCCACGGATCAATTGCATCACTCCATGCTTTACTTTTGGAACCTTCTCAAAATACTACACCCACAACAGATTCCTTAACCCACACCGATCCCATTATCACAAACCTTCTGACTGATTTTCAATCAGTTTTTGCTACCCCACATGCCTTACCACCTTCAAGACCTCATGATCACCACATACCCTTAATCGATGAAACCAAACCAGTAAATGTGAAACCTTATTGTTATCCCCACTTTCAGAAGCAAATAATGACTCAACTAATTGATGAGATGTTACGCGATGGGATTATTCAGCCAAGCCAAAGTCCGTTCTCTTCCCCGGTTTTATTAGTAAAAAAAAGATGGTACTTGGCGCTTTTGCGTCTATTATCAAGCTCTTAACACCGTTACCATCCGAGATCGTTTTCCAATCCCAACAATCGATGAGCTTCTTGACGAATTAAATGGTGTAACATTCTTTTCAAAAATTGATCTTTGTTCGGGATACCACCAAATTCGGGTTGCTCAAAACGACATCCACAAGTCTGCTTTTCGCACATCGGATGGCCATTATGAATTTTTTTTCATGCCTTTCGGCTTAACCAATGCTCCATCAATGTCTAATCATCTATGAATGATCTATTTCGGTCCGTTTTACGAAAATTCGTCTTGGTGTTTTTTGACGATATATTGATTTACAGCGCTTCTAAAGAAGATCATTATGCTCATTTAAGGTTTGTTTTCCAAACTTTACGTGAAAATCATTTCCAAGCAAAGGCATCAAAGTGTGTTTTTGCTGTGAACGATATTTTGTTTTTGGGATATCGGATATCAGGGAAGGGAGTACGACCAGAACCCAAGAAGATTGTTTCTATTCAAAAGTAGCCGAAACCAATTTCCTTCACCACCTTACAAGCTTTCTTGGGTATTACCGGGTATTACCACCGCTTTGTACCGCAATATGCACTCAAAGCAAAGGAATTTGTTTGGAATGATAAAGCTGAAAAAGCCTTCACCACCCTCAAAACCCACATGCAAAATCTCATAACACTCGCACTACTATATTTCTCAAAACCATTTGACTTAACAACCGATGCTTCGGGGTTTGCCATAGGAGTTGTTCTTTCACAACATAATCGTCCTATTGCATTTTTTCAAAGAAACTTTGTCCCACAATGCAGGCCCAGTCCACATACACCAAAGAATTGTATGCTATTACAGAATTCGTTCGTAAATGGCGGCAATATCTATTGGGAAGTCATTTTCGTATTTTCACTGATCATCATTGTCTCAAGCACATGCTAACTCAAACAATACACACCCCGGAGCAACAAAAGTGGATCACAAAGCTACTCGGATACGATTTCGAAGTCCACTTCAAACCGGGAAAAGAAAACACTTTTGCCGACGCGTTGAGTAGAGTTCAAATTCCAGCTATGATGGCATTATCTCATGCAACAGCAACTTGGTTAAATGAGATTAAGCTTCATTATAAAGAACATCCGACGGGTATTGAACTAATCAACCGGCTAACTTCGGATCCAACAGCGTTTCCTCACCATAACTACAAAGATGGGCCTGTGTATGTCAGCGGCAAGATTTTGGTCCCTCCTATTGGAAGTGTTCGTGAAAAACTGCTACAAGAATTTCATTCATCACCAATAGGTGGACATTCGGGAAGTACGGGCACGTTCAAAAGGTTATCTACCTCTTTTTCTTGGTTAGGCTTAAAGAAAGATGTCATCACATTTGTTAGAAACTGTGAGATTTGCCAAGCAATTAAAACACCAACTCATAAGCCGTATGGGTTACTTCAGCCGCTACCGGTTCCCGACCACACTTGGCATGACATCTCCATGGATTTCATAACAAACTTTAAAACTGTGATTTGGGTAATTGTAGACCGCTTATCAAAGTTTGCACACTTTATTGCTCTTCCATCACACTTCACAGTTGTCTCCTTAGTGGCCATATTCATGAAAGAAATTTATAAACGGCATGGTTTGCCAAAAACCATAGTATCGGACCACGACCTGATTTTTGTTAGTAGGTTTTGGCGAGAATTGTTCAAGCAAATGGGCACGCAATTGTTGCACTCAAGTGCATACCACCTGCAAATGGATGGGCAAACCGAAATAGTAAACCATTGTCTTGAAGCTTGCCTAAGAGCCTTTGTTTTCGACACACCATCAAAATGGGAAAGATACTTGCATATGGCCGATTTTTCTTACAATACAAACTTTCACAGTTCGATTGGCATAACACCATCCAAAGCACTTTACGGTCATGAAGCTACATCAGTTTATGATTACATTTCGGGCACCAATTCAAATGCTTCAGTCGATATGTCTCTCTCAACTCATCAAGAAGTCATTGAAGCTCTAAAAGTGTCATTAGAAGTAGCAAGAGCTCGAATGGTCAACCAAGCTAATAAGCATCGGATGGAAAAGGAGTTTGATATCGGAGATTGGGTTTATTTGAAGCTTCAGCCATATCGTCAACAAACTGTGAGTACGAGATCAAATCAAAAATTGTCAAGGCGATTTTTTGGACCAAACAAAATAATAGATCGTATTGGGAAAGTTGCCTATAAGCTGGAGTTACCACTATCTTCCAAGATACACCCGGTATTCCATGTTTCTTTGTTGAAGCAATGTTATGGAAACATCACTTCCAACAAAGGTAACATTGAAGCATTCAATGAGCAAGCAGTTTCCTTTTTGCCTGAAGCCGTTCTAAACAACAGACGTGGACCGGAGAATCAAGATCAACTCCTTATTCAATGGGAAAACTGTCCGTTGGAAGAGGCTACGTGGGAAGACAAAAGCGTTATACAACAGCAATTCTCATTTTTTCTTGATGTCGAGGACAACGTCGTTCTTGGAGTGGAGGGTGATGATACGGCCCAGACTCTTGCAACGGGTGACCAATCTCAGCCCAATGAAGATAGGCCCAGACGCATTAAACGGAAGCCCAGCAGGTTGTTGGATTAAGAAGACAGGCCCATTAGTCCTTTAAGTTGCATCAAGTAGTGGTAGGTCATGGCTAAGAATAAGGGAAGGGACATGGTGAACATGCAAACATGGAAATTAATCAGAAAATTGCCCCAAAGCAATTTTGTACTTCCTCTATTTTTTTTTTGGAGTAGAAAAGGCTCTATCACCGGCATACTTACTGTTATCTTCTTTTGTGTATTGTATGGATGCATCATCCATGTCCATGTCCATGTCACTGACGATGTCGATCTTGGGTGAGATTTGATGTTGTTTGTCTGTGCTTCTATTATGGTGTGGAAGGAACAAGTTAAGATTTGATGGTAATTTCATTTGTTTCATGTGCCTCTACTACTTAACACGTACGATGTATCTATATTTATAGATATCTCTAAATTGTTTTGTAGGTGTGATTTCTTGGAATGAGAGCAGAAGAAAATGGGTTGGAGATCGATCTCAAATATCACAAACAGGAAGAACACCAGAAGCCCAATCACAAGGTAAGGTTTGGTTTAGTTTGAGGTCAATTACTTTTTCGACTTTGAAGTTGATATAATTACTTATGTTTAAGTTGAGTCAAATTATCAATATTTAGACTCTTAAATATAGACCAAATATAATTGTAATGCTGGGATCGCGAATTGGAACCTATATGCTGCTCTTCTTGAAGTTTTCAAGAAATCGGTTAAATTTCTAAAGTCGGATGCTTTGATACGTATCCGATGGGTCAAATAAACCCAACTGGATCCGTGGATACCCATGACCCAGTCAACCAATCAAGTGTCCTAGTCAAATAGAAACTGCAGGGTAGTGAGAAAGTGACTGAATATTAGGAGTAACCGTTGAATTTTCATTTAAGTATCTGATTTTTTGTTCTAATTTAGGTAGAGAGATTAGTATTTGAAATTCTGGTTTGTATTTGGGAGATCAGTCCATCTCGAAGAGGACCACACTATTTTGTACTCGTTTTTAATTCAATCATGCTTATTCACTTGACCTCAAAAGGTCAACATGCTGGTTTGTTTGATCTCAAGATTTGAAATTCTGTGTTGCCGCTGGTCAATTACATATGAGGACTTGCTCTCAAATAATGATTGTTTTCCCGAGCCAATCCCTCTGCCCGTAAGCTTAAAAACACCTCTCCTATGAAATTTGGACAATTTTCTAATACGGATGCCCTTTGATTTGATCAAACCACTGTGAACTATGTCAGCGTTTGAGTTGATCGGACCAACCACACATTTTAATTGTCATTTTGATGATCATTGGCAGGAGATGGTAGACTTCTTAGTTGATATATGGCTTGATGAAGGTTTGTATGATTAGATGATCAATCAAAATCCATTGTTGCAGTAGAAGAATTACACTGATCCGAATGTTTATAGCACTGCAGTTCACAGTAGTTTTATTTTTTAGCCGATTGAGCTGGTTCTTAACTTATTAATATACTAGGGTTGGATGCTCATCGTTCTTCTATCGGTTGATTTTTTTCCCTGGCAAGCTGTAACATAATATAATAAATATGAGCTTATAAAAGACCAAGAAGTCGCTTTGTAACCAGATTCCATCTGTTCCTGTAATCTTTTGATGTTTTCCTGTTAATTGTTTTGTACCACCCAACATCTCTTACATACTAATCAATATTGTCTCTTTTGTTTATAAGGAGTTCAATGTTTTGGTTTTGGTTGCTCTGAGTGAAAATTTTCAAGAAGGTTACGCATCCTAGGATTGTTCCCACTCAAGTATGTTTAAGTGCGAATTTCTCATCTCATCTAAATCCAATGCATTCAAAACACGTTGATGATGAGATAGGGTGTTGCTTATGATCTAGCATCTCTTCTTTAGACAGGGTTAAACACATGACGTAAGATTTGCCTTAAATGTCATATGATCAACCCCAAGTCAGGTACTCAAAAAGCTAGATGGCTTGGGTTGACTCAAGTATGAATGATAGAAACGTACTTTGTAATTTATATCTTCAATAACAATCATCACACTTGTCTTTTTACTGATTGTAAATCATAACATCTTGCTAAACTAAAGTTTGATCATCATAATGAACACCTCTAGGCATGTGATCTCCCTGTAATCCCTGGGCAGTTTTGATAAAGATGCTAATCTTGATCTACTTATTTATGGTGAACTGATCAGACCTAAGTGTATTTTTAATACACAGAAGTTCTATGACAGAACCTTCATCAAAAGATTTTAAGTATTATGGAAATAATATAATTTTTGCAATCACATTTGACAAGGTAAATAAAACATTAGAATATTTGGACAAAAACAGGTCAGGAAAAGTGTGGGCGTGTGACAATCTCTGACCAGCATGCTACCTAGCAGTTTCTTGGCCAACTGGTTGAAGCTAAAGTTGCTTCAAAGAGCATTACCACAAGGTAAAACCTCCTAGTACAAGATTGCCATGTTAGCCAACTTCTAGATATAGTTAAATAGTTAATTCTCTATAAGTTGCCTTAATGGTTGTCGTTAACTGCAGACCCGCAACCAATTCTCAATAACAGGGCTAGGTGCGGCTTCTGATAAAAGAATCCCAAAGTGTCAAAGACTATCTGCTTGCACATGCAATTGTGAGTTTGACATCAATCTTACAATTTACAAATATGGTAACATTAAAACCCAAAAGTTGTTAATGTTGGATGACCCGACACTAAGCTGATTCTTTTTAGTTACAATGTATAACAACAACGATCATACCCTGTAAAATCCTACATAATAGTAGGGTCTGGGAAGGGTGAGATGAGAGTAAACCTTACCTCTACTCCAAGGGGAAAAGGGACTGCACCCGAAGAGACCCCCTGCTCATGCCATTCTAACTTGATATCTCTAGCTTGATTCTCGCGATTTCTGCATCATACAACAAATGAATTAGAACATGAGGAACACAAGCTTTTTCATTAGTGATAGATGAGAAAATGTAAGCCTTGTTTTGTTTGTTCAACTTCAACATTTCAAATTGTGGGTTCTGTGACTATTAATTTATACGAAATGGTATTTGAAATTCAAGATTTAATTGGAATCAACGGAAGGTCGAAGATGGTACTAATGATTAAAGATTCATATAGACAACAAGCATACCATCATCTCATGATCTCCCATGATCTCTTCAATCACATCTTGTAATGGCTTATCAGCACTATTGGGTACGACAGCTGCAAACACTGCTCCTGCTAATCCTGTGTACATGTACAACATCTAGAAAGTTTAAACATTGCGGTTGTTTGACTTATGGGGTTTTGAGGTAAAGGATATAATAATCCTTTGACCATATATGTAGTCGGAATAAGGACATCTGTATTGTCCTATCCAGGCTTAGTAGTTTGCAGATTTGCTTTTAAATAAAAAAAAATGTTGTAAAAGAGCCAAATTGCAGTAGTTTATTTGAAATCAAAGTCAAACTGAGGCTTTGATTGGGATTGGGGCGGTGTAGGATTCATGAATTCCATCATGTATTTAAGAAAGATGAGTTAAGTTTACCGGATTCTGGAAAAGCATCAATGAACATGATCATCTCTTCGCCTGTAAGACCGGATAAAAAGCAAATCCTGGGTAGTGATGCTGCAATCTGGAAAGGAGAGAAATAATTTTGAGCTGAATAACAAAAGCAACTAACTGCAGATGGCTGGTAATGAAGTTGAGGATACAACACGCATGCAGTTAGTTGTTCCTGAAACCCCCATTAAATGAGTTGTGTGTTTGGGTGACACCATACCATAAAAGCATAAAGTAGCTTAGATAGGATGAGACAAACCTTTGAAGCATCAAGGTTGGGTTGTTTAGTGTTTATTGCTTCCCAAAGAGAGCCAGTGATCATGTCTTGAGTGCAAAAGATGACCTAAAGGAATATAATAGCATATTCAATTATGAATATAGGCTAGGGTAGGATATATAGGATTCAATCCATCCATCCTGCATCCATATAAAACAATCTGGAGTCTTTCAAAGGAAATGGTCAAATGAGTAGGTATATATGAGAGGGATTGATAGATAGTGTATATTACCTCTAAGAATTCACCATCCAAGTCTTTCAAAAACTTGTGTATCTGCACAAGCACGAGGAGATGGAGTGAATAAGGTGGAGCGGTTTGGTGAAGTGAAGTGACATAGCGAGTGATGAAGAGAAGAAGTTAGATAGTTGTATATATATATATATATATATATATGTACCTTGACAGCCTCATCAAGCTGAAAGCCGAGCAGTAACAAAGCCTGCAGAGAGATGAGATGAGATGAGATGAGATGAGATGAGATGAGATGAGATGATTGGATTGGATGGATTGGATGAATGATAAAGAAGCAGGTAGGTAACTGGTAATGTAATTATTAATTAAGCAGGCTTACAGGAGGGCCAAATGTGGGATCATCAGGATTTAAGGGAACAAACTTTGAATCTTCCATCGGAGATCCTCCTGCTGCTGCTGCTGCTGCTGCTGCTGCTGCGTTGGGGAGGAGGAGGAGGAGGACTGGGCGGTGGGTGTCATGTGGAAATGATGATGATTTGTTGAAAGGTAGAACTGGAAATGGGGCTGAATGATTAGGACGTTGTTGAGTATGTGTACGCAGCAACCTGCACTTGCACTTGCACCTGCACCTGCACCTGCTCAATGTTATCAACATAATACAAGAACAAGAAGCAGCAGCTGCCATGACTCCTCAGATATTCAGATGAATGGATGACTATGAGAGCCACACCACTCTTTTTATTCTATTTTATTTTATCTTATCTTATTTTATTTTATTTTATTTTATTTTATTTTTATTTTATTTTATAAACAAATTCACTTTTCACCCTCCATTTTTGTTTTACCTGCCAAATACCGTAATGTAACTTTTAATATAACATTACTCTTATATTTAGTTCCTTACTTCATATAATATAATTTCTTTTATTAGTCGCGATTAATCCCAACTTAATAAATTTTTATAGATACTCTTAATTTTAAGTTTATTTTCTTACAATGATCCTTCCTAACTAAGAGTTCACCCGTTAGTTTTTTTGAACTTAGTTACGGTGGAGTTTCAAGCCATGGTGGAACGGTATTTGATAGTAGTTCTCACCGAGATGAAAAGGTAGTGCTTATGTGATGCAGAATCGGGAGCGATCAAATGGCTCAAGAACAAATAGTTAATCAAAGACGATAAACGAACCAAATGGTACCAAGAACACAAGTTCTTTAATTCTAATTCAATTAACAAAAACTAATAATAGACGAAACCAAACCCTAATATTTATACTAGTCCCTAACAACTTTAACGATAAACATGAATAAACCAAATAAATAAAAGATACGATAACTATAAATAAAATGCTTAAA
>BJCM01093684.1:0-13830 GCA_018326385.1 Flaveria bidentis | reverse complement strand
AGAACACCATAAAAGCATGAATTCTTACCTTGAATTCGAATTCTTCCTTCTTGTGCTTCTTCAAACCCGAGCTCTGCTCTTTCTCTCTCTAAAATCCGAACTCAGAAGTAAAAGTGGCATGGCATGGGCGGTCATGCTACCTTTTACACCCACTTTTCAAACTTTTTGTCCTTTTGGACACTTTTTACCCCTAGACTTGGGTTTTATTTCTTTTCCTTCTTTTCTTTCACCTTATTCATTCTTTTTTTTACTTTAAAATAACCGGGTGTTACAATTATACTGTAAATTTTCATAATAATTTACTTTCTCAAATTTGAGCACACCATTAGTTATCATTCCTTCACCAACTATTTTACCTCCCTTATTATCCCCACCAAATGCAACATATGAGGCATTTTTATGCTTAAAGTCGTGGAGAAGAGAACAACTTCTTGTTATATGCCTGGAGCAACCAGTGTCAACATACCACTTGTTGTCAGCTCTCCATGATTGTTCCTGCACATATAAAGAAATCAATTAGAATTGACAACTCAAGTCTTAATGATCTTGGGTTTGCCAGCAGTGTCTAAAACTTTAACTCCTTCATGAATCAGTCTTGATGTTTCTGTATTAATTTTAGTCTTAATTGATTCATTCTGTGTTGTTTGTGGTGAGGATGATTCTGTTGAAGATGAGGTTGTTGAACTTGGTTCTAGTTTCTCAATCTCTTTTTCATTCAACTTATCTTTGTTGGTTTGTTCCTTTAGTTTTGATAATGTGCCTTGATTGATGAAAGTTTCATCATCTTTTGATTTTGAACGAGGTACATGAGTTCCCATTTTAAAATTATCAAAGAAAGCATCATCAATATTTGTTTCCTTTTTAGTCAAATCCACCTTTTTGTGTGGTGTTTTGGATTGCTGAAATGTTGTTCTTTTCTTCAAAGGTTCACCATCAGTAGATGTTTTCTCCTTTGGTTTTGGCTCTTGTTTTTGTTGTTGCTTCTTTGTTTTTGAATCTTCTTGACTATTAGTGGATTAAGAGTCTGATTCAGCCTTCTCAGATTGTGGCTTATTTGTGCTCTTAGTCTTGTTCTTCTTGTTGAAATAACATTCTTGAGTTGAATGGTTATTTTTGTTACAAATTGCATAATGTTTGTTGAAGTAACAGTCAGAGGTCATGTGATTGTTCATATTATAAATAAAACTATGAACAATAACTGCTGAAGTAACAATCTTCAGTATTGTGATTTTTCATATCACACCATTTGCAATACATTTCCTCTGATTTTTTATCAGAATTGATCATTTTCTTTTTCTTTTTCAGCTTTTGAGGCTTCAAATCTTTTTCCAATTTTGTAGTTGATTTGTCCTTGCCTTTCCCTTACACAATATCAAAGGATTCTTGTTTACCATTTGCTGATTTTTGTTGCTTAGGATTCACCACTTTCTGGTTTGATTTGTTGGTTGTTGCTTTTGCCTTCCGCAGATCTTCTACTGATTTAGTAGATTTGGTTTCTCGCAAATCTGCTACTGAAGAAGGTTTCTTCTTCCGTTGGAGATCTACTGATTGTTTCTTTTTTCTCTTTTCTATGGAAGATGTGAGTACTTCCTCAGTAGATGTACATTGTTCAATTCCTTCAGTTGAAGGTTTTTGTTGCTGATGAAGTTCTTGAAGACCTTCATTTAGCTGAGTTATTCTCTTGCAAATAGTCTTCAACATGTTTTTTTTGTTTTGGAGGATATGGCAACTTTGTTTCTTCAAGAACTTTGGGAATGATTGTTTAAAAAGCAACATTCTTACCAATGTCCGGTTGATCATCATCATGTTCATCAGAATCATCCAAGTCATCACACTCATCAAAGTCAAATTCTAACTCATTTTGTTTAATATTTTCTGATTCAGAAGACTCAATTTCACTCACCTTAGTTTCATTGTTATTAACTTGTTGATTAGATTTTGTTTCAAACTTGGTGCTTGGCACAAAATGATTTGACAAATTGTTTGTCATTGTTTCAGGTAACGTTGTGTAATTATTATTTATGGGTGGTGCAACAACATTATATCCCAACCCATACCTGTTCTTTGATTCAATATGAGAATTTAATAATTTCTCATATTGCTGAGATGAAAGTTGAAACTTCTGAAGTTTCATTTAAGTTGATACATGATAGCCATGGATTTAGTTAAGGAAGTGGTCAGATGCTCAACTTGTGCTTTTAAACTGTAATTTTCTGAAACAAGTTTATAAAAATCTTTTTGTAAAGAGTTAATTTTTATTTGATATAATTTATGTTCTCTTACATGAGATTCATACAAAATCATTGTTTCCTTTACTTTATCAGCCAGTTGTTGAGCATGAACTCTATATCTTTCAACTTTCTCAACACATAATGATGAACACAATCTATCTCTTACCTCTCTAGCCATGGGTGGAACTTTGTTCTCCATGTGAGCCATTAAATCTTAATTCTCTTCCAAGACTTCCTTTTTCATACATGCTCTAGTCACAGGTTCCATCTTGTAGTATGATCAACCTAGATTCTTTAGAATTAGTAGGTCCTGTTGATGCATTTGTGGCTGGTGGGGATGAGTTGATTAGTTGTAGTTGTCTAAAAGATATTTGAGATGTTAATGGTTGATGAGATTGATGTTGATTAGACTGATAATGCTGATGTTGTCTCAAGTCAGGATTTGATTGTTGATTACATTCTCTAGAGAAATGTCTATAGAGATTGCATTTGAAACATCTTACCTTTGACTTATCAACATCAATCTTCGATGTTTTACTTGTAGCAGCCAAATTTTTATTTCTTCTCAGGTACTGTTTGGCTCTATAAGCAATCATTGTCATTTGTTATTGAATATCCATCTCCTCTACTACATCTGGATGTAGTTCTTCCAAGTCTTGCTGGCAAATGTTGGCAGATGTTAAAGAGCTTCCCAAGTAAGCTTGATACCTTGAAGTAAAAGTTGCAAAGGCTACCTTTTGTTCTTCAAAGTCTAGAATCATAGTGATGGACTCTACTTGGTTGTTATTTGATGAAGACTTTGCTGATGATGAAGATGCATCTCTTCTATCATCAGTTCTTCCTTTTTCCTTTCCTGATTTACTTTGAGAAGATTTCTTTGAAGGCTTTGATGCATAAAAACTCACTTCTTCATCTTCTCTCAAAGTACAAGAGTTGTCACTATCATTGTTAGAAATAAAGACACTTCTAGCACTTTTTGTTTCTTTAAAGTGATAGGGTGTAACATGTGTTCTCACACTCTTTTTTTTATTTTTCATCCATTTCAAGAGCCTCCACTTTAGCTACCAATGTATCTAAACAAGTTGTTTTGAGGTCTATGGTGTTCTTGAACATGGATGCAGTTTGCTTCCAACTTTCAGGCAAAGTATGGACCATCTATTTGTTTAATTCCTCATTTGTATACTTCAACTCCAAGATGTTTATCTCCGTTATAAGCTGCATAAATCTATGGAGTTGTTGAGGAATTGATTCACCCTTAATATGATGAAAAGTTTCATATTGTGAGTGAAGTGTGTCCTTCCTAATGCTTCTGATTTCATCACTCCCTTCACAGAGTGTATGAAGTATCTTCCATAAGGAATTTGTTGTTTTTAAAATTTTCACACCTGATTAATATTTCTTCAGGTAAAGTCATACTAAGCAAGTTATATGCCTTAATGTTAACTTTGACCTTCTTAACATCATCAGGAGACAGATCTTTTGTACTTACGGGTTGATTATTGTCATTATAATCCGGCCCAAGAGTGGGTGGAATATATGGACCTTTAGTTATTGATACCCATAACTCAAAATCAGTATAATTCACATGAATCCTGAACTTGATTTTCTAGGATTTAAAATCCGCCTTTGTTTCCAACTTTGGAGGTTGGTATGATGATCCACCAAAGTTACTCATTTTTAGTTAAAGTCTAAGAATTTAACTATAACAAAGTTTCTTTTAAGTAATGAACTAGTTAGTGACAAAACTTAATTAATAATAATTAAGTGATTGTGGTCACAAATCAGTCAATCCTTTTAATGATAAATAATTATCAAATCAAGGATTTTGTTAATGTATTTGTTCATTTTAATTTGAACAATTGATGAATGTCAATCAATACCCCAAATCTACTATTCAATTGATGTGAATATTGATCTAAGTTAACCGAGCAATGAAACAGTGCTCGTTGAAAGACATATCACTGCTTTAATGTTTTTTTAAATCGATTCACACCAAAATGATTTGCTCAAAAACAGTAGATCTAATTAGCAAAATCTGATAAATCTAATTAAACAAGCAAACAATTAAACAATTCTAACACCGATAGATCAATTGATCCAAATCAATGAGCGCTTGGCTCTGATACCACCTGTGAATCCATGGATCGCAATCAGGAATTATTAGTGTTAGAATGGAATCAAGTTAATGATTGCGGAATGATCATTAACCGTTGTTAATTTGTTTTATAAATGAATATCAAACTGAATAAATGTTAATTATGACGAACACAATGATATCAACACAATAAATAAACAAACAAGATTTGATTCAAAAGTATTTCATTAAAACTGATTAATGATTACAGATGAATAAAGAATGAGTGCTATAAACAATAATTGCTTCAAACGTGTTTATGTTGGTGACGTATTGATGTGACGGCTGCTAGGGTTTGTGTTTGATTGATTGTGTGAATTGATGTGATGTTTTGTGTTTGCCGTCTGGTTGCTCGTCCATCCTTGATGTGAAACCTAGGACTCATTTTTATAGACAATTATGATTATGTTAAGAAAACACCGGATCTATTGGGATTCGAAATTGTCTTGTTGACTTGTTGACTTGAAACACTTGTATTATTTAAATACAAGAGTTTGGACTCCATAGCTGGATTGTCTTTCGCAGGTGCTTGTTCATCTGTAGGAGTTTGCTCTTTCGCAGGAGTCTTCACTTGAACTCTACTTGAATTCTTCACTTGAACTCCAGAACTGGTTGTTCATCCGCAGACGATTTTCGGATGGTTGTCTTGTAAGAAACATATCTACGGAAGAACAAAAATGTTTATCCGTAGATCTTTCTTACACTTAGTCAATTTCACAAATTGACCAAGTATAATGTTTTACCTGCCATCATACACATAAATCAACACACATATGGGTTAACCTATATACATAATGCATACATTAAAATAATACATTACAATTATTCATTATAAGTATTGATTAAAGTTCTAAGCCTATACAAAATGATTTAGATCTATTGTTCCTAGATCTAACAGTTAATGTCCACTTAACATGTGAAACAAACAACGTTAACAGAAATGAATGAAAATGATAAGTTTATAGAATGTCAAGGACACAAAACAAAAAAATAAAATTTTTGGGAAAAACAACAAAAGACATCAAACCTTAAGGACAAAATTGACAATTAACTCTATCCAGAATTAAAAGTAAAAA
The DNA here is from genome assembly GCA_018326385.1 of Flaveria bidentis. Taxonomy (NCBI): domain Eukaryota; kingdom Viridiplantae; phylum Streptophyta; class Magnoliopsida; order Asterales; family Asteraceae; genus Flaveria; species Flaveria bidentis. Next base: position 8,389 of record BJCM01093684.1, on the reverse strand, counting down.
ATATTTAGAACTATTACTTTTATACTAGTAAAATGTCCACGCATTGCGGCGGTAGATTTTCTAGGAATTTGATTTTTGTTAGTATTGGCTTGGTGCATTATGACGTAAATTAAAAAATCAAAAAATAATTAATGAAAAAGTTGAATGAAAGAAAACAATTACGTATATTACAAAAGTGTTTAAGACAACTATATTATCCCCACAAGATAGTGAAAAAATGAGTGGTATTTGTGGTCGAATATCACTTTTTACCTAGATTTGGGGGGGGGGGGTTCGTTTTATGAATGTAGGTTAGAGTTTTTATGATAATCGGATGTTGTTTCCGGTGGTAATTTGCATAGACTGGAGAAAGTTAATAAAGAATTTGTCATTACAAATTACCATCTTGATTGTTATTGAGCTGTTAACAATCGGCAAGGGAAATGGAAGAGTGATTAGTGCTTAATCGCAATGAATGAATGACATTGAAAGTAAATGACGGTTTTGTTTCGTCACGTGTATATCCCAGCATTTATATTATAAGCATCATATGTTATACTTTATTATAAGAGTATAAATGGAATAAAATGATTAATTTTGTAAAATCTAAGCATGAGTTTTCATATGGGTGTCTTAATCCATATGTAAAATTATCATTGTATCCTCGTTTTTTTATTATAAAATATATAGATCAAATATTAAAATTATTAAACTCATAATTTGACCCTAGAAAAAATATTAGTATTATAGTTATTTTAAATATGAAGATATATATAAGTTATATACTTAAATATTTAAAAAAAAGAATACTTAATTTAAGTAGTAATTAGTTATATAAATTTAATTGTCGATATATATTATTATAAAAATAAAATAAAATTTAATGAAGTAATTAAATAATATCACATTATTAAATAATTTATTAATAATGTCTATTAAATAATATAATAATTAGAATAAGTTATTTAAATTGGGAAAAAAATAGAACTATACACGTGTACTCTATGCTTAAAATGTTATATAAGTGTCTTACACTTTAAATGAAATTATCATTTTATCATTTTAATATGTATTATATAATAGTATAGATAAATAAAATTTAAAGTTACAAAGAGAAGAAGTGTATGCAAAGAAGTATTAAAAAACATGTAAACTTTATATATTATTTTTGAATAGAGTAAATTTCGGTTTTGGTCCATGTGGTTTAACCATTTCAGTCTAAAAAGAAATCTTTGATCATATCATGCCTTGTGGTTTCATTTTTGAAACAACTTTGATCCCTGATATTAACTCTGTTAGTTTTAATGATTAAATGTGATGATACTTTGGTCATTTTACATTTGGAGTACTAGTTATGTAAATTATATTAAATTAGGATAATTGTTATATTCTTTTTAAAACAACAAAAAATAAAAAAAGAAAACTTGAATATAATCTAACCCACCACCACTGCCTGTGCCACCTCCACCGCCTATGCCATCGCCATCGTAGCGCCACTGCTTGCACCTGCGCCCCGACCAACGCCTGCGCCACCGCCTGCACCTTCACTTTTCTCCCTGAACACACAACCCCCAAACCCTAGACCTACAACCACCAAATTCCCCACAGTCAAACCCACAATCTCCTCCAACAAACCCATAAAAATACCCCCCATCAAACACCGCCGCCCCCGACGAAAACATCCGCCAAGAAGCCCACCGTTGACGTTGCTAAGTCTATCGCTTCCCGGAGCCGATTCGATTGAAACGACGTCAGCTGTGCATGCTCCTCCGATTCCGAAACCGGCGACGGTGGTGTTACAGGGGCTTGCGGCGGCGATTGAGGCGCATGAGAAGGGGTTTACGACGTTTAATTTAGAGCTTTTGGCGGTGATGCAGGGGATGATTAGGATGGAGGTGAGGAATTACAATAGTGGTGTAAATCTACAACAACCTGTACGTGGCGCTTGCGATGGGTTTAGGGCGACGACGACGATGGCGTCGGCGGTGGGGAATAGGGTTGGGGTTAACAAGATCGATTAGTGTTTGTGTGTGTAAATTAAATTTGTTCTTATAATTTATATTTATATTTTTTTCATTATATATTGAATATTGCAGAAACAATCTCTGAAGTTATCTTAATAATTTACAAGAATAATCCTTACATGTAGATCGACCAAAATACTCCTGAAGTTAACAACAAAAACTAATATAGTTAATGCCAAGAACTAAAACCGTTATATTTTAGACCGAAATAATTAAAATGGTTAAACCATACGCACAAAATCCTAAATTTACTTAGTTTTTTATTTACATTGTTGTGTGATTAATAATATGGTATCCCATCTTCCGCAAATGTTTAGGGTTTACGTTTTCGACGGTGGTTTGAGTTTTGAAACCGAGTAGCAGGTTCCTGGAATCGCGAATTAGGTAGAGCCTGATTATCATACAACACCATACCATGTTTGTAAGCGCTCAACAACAAAACGAATTGACTAAACCAAATGCGGTCGACACTGATGATGATGATGATGATACTGTTTGCTTGGGTGAATCCTTCTTCATAAATAACAAGTATTCATCCATCTAAATATACATACACTACACCTCTGTTGATTATTTGAGTTCGATTCATTGTTCTTGTCCGTATGCTAATGTGCAGTTATGAGCTAGCTACGTTTACATTTGGGTCTCATGTTCTTCAGCTTCTCTGTCTTCAATCAGCTTCGAGTAAGTTTCATTTTATTTAGATTGATCATAGACACTGAAGAAGCTATAATGTGGTGTACGTTACTGTATTATTTCTCTGCGATTTAGCATATTATTCTTGATCATTAATTAATTGGTATATTTCATTACCGTATTATTTCTCTGCTATTTAGCATATTATTCTTGATCATTAATTAATTGGTATATTTCATTACTGTTATGATTTCTTGTTAAGGTCTCAATAGCATATACTCTAGCTGGCGTTTACATTTACCGTGCGTTGTTATATTTTGTGGCACAGCTGATTTCGATTTGACTGGGCAGTTGGTATGGCCTGGTGCAAGACTGTTAAATGAATACATTTCCAATAATGCCGAGCTTCTGCAAGGACGTTCTGCTATCGAATTAGGATCTGGTGTAGGTTCGTTCGTTGCAGAGAATACACTCTACTGTTCATTTTCTTTTTTGTTTAATATTCTTTCTGCAAAGTGTTTGCCATTAAATATTTAAGTTCGTAAAATGAGCTTGTTTAAGGTATATGGTCTGCCTATGACATTAATAGATAATTTCTTAATTATCTGTCGTAGTGTCTTTAAAGTTAGGATATGGCAGTGTGGAACACCTACCAAGAAAGGTTTTCTTATGATGATACATGAGTTAAGCATGATGGAATCTGTCAGGGTTAGGAGCCATAATTCTTATTCATAGTAATCTATCACACTATTAAATGTTCTTGGAGGCATTTTAATAAGGTGACCATTTTCTTTAACTTTTACATAATTTCTTTTTCGACTTATAAAAAGTTCTTTTTTATTATGTTCTGCCTGTAGTTTGTGCATGGTTGTGCAGAATGCCTGTCTACACATTATTGTTTTAAGAATATGAAATTGTAATGGTCTCTTTGTTCTTTATATATTTGTGACTATAATGGGTCGGTATGCCCGCCACTTATGCAGGTGTTACTGGTATACTTTGCAGCAGATTTTGCCGTGAAGTAGTGCTTACTGACCATAATGATGAAGTCCTAGAGGCATGATTGCAAGACTATATTATCCTGCACAAAACCACAAAGTTATGCAGGTCTTGTTTTTCTGGTTATAACCATTTACATAACTTTTCTTTTTCAGATCTTGAAGAAAAACATAAAGCTTCATGAGTCTTCTGATAATATCAATTCATGTGCTGGTAAGATCATTGCATTTGAATAAATTTTGTTCTTGTTGTCTAATGTCAAGATTGTTGTCAAAAGCCTTAAGTGCAGAGAAGCTAGAATGGGGGAACTCTGATCAGCTAAACCATATTCTACAAAAGCATCCAGAGGGATTTGATCTAGTTCTTGGAGCCGACATCTATATCCTAGTCATTGTATCATTTAAGAAATATTATATAATATGCCCTCTTCTTCGTGTGCATGCATAAAACTAATCATACTGTTGACTGCATAAAGACATGAACATGTAAACATGTGGACAATCCTGCTATCATGTTTTGTCATATATTCAGTTAAAAGATTAGATGATGCAATGAATTAACAGACAGTATGATATAAGTGCATAGCATTTTAGTTGTATTGGTTTGTGTAACATCTAATGAAATTGTCCTTGACAATTTGTAAGCTTTCAGCAAAATAGTGTTCCTCTACTTTTTGACATAGTGAAACAACTCCTCTCTCAACGAGGAAAAGAGAGATGCAGATTCATATTGGCTTATATGTCTCGTTCCAAAATGTAAGTAACTCGTTCTTCAAGGGCTTATTTTTCAACATAATTTTGTAAGATGCTAACAAACAATTGAATCATGTGGGATACCGATCTGCTTTCACAAGCATGTCTACTCCCACTTAGAATTTTGTGATCAACTTGATCATGACTCTTTTGGGTTTATATTAATGGATCACGATCTAACCCTAGCACCTTATTTATCAAAACTCGAAAAACTAGGAGATTACTTTGTACAACTTTAACCTATCCGATATTCGGTTTTTGCCTTGTATCGTAAGCACCCCAACAATCTTCCCTGTAATTTTGATCCACTTTTTTTAGCTCTTCAACACCAAGGAGTTCCCTCATTTCAATGAACTTGATTCCCTGTAACGCTTTGGTTAGAATAGCATGTTGTTCCTTGCTACTAACATGTTCTATTACCACCAAGTTCTTCTCTAAATTGATACTGTGTATTGTTTTGACTACACCAAGCAATGGGGCCACCACTCAAGTAAAACTTGATAATTGGTGTGCGCTTCCCATCACTATGGTCGGCTGGGTGGCTATTATCGCTATAGCCTGTTAACACTATTTCACTATCTTTAGTATCACACACCATATTGCATCGTTCCTTTTACATACCTTACAATTTGCTTGGCTGCCAACATATGATTTTACTTCAGTTTCTTCATATCATGACATGTTTAGTTTTTATTTTATTATTATTATTATTTTTATTATTTTTATTATTTTTATTATATTTTTAATAATCATTTAATATTACAAAGTTGGTCCCTTATTAACTTTTGGCAGGAGCCCATTCCGATTCATGCCAAACGGTTTTCCTTTGACCATCATTTGTCCATCTAGAAGATCCCTTGACTAATAGTTGTAAGACTGAGCTGTTTAAATGCGATAGAGAATATATACTATGATGAAATAAGCTACGTGAAAAACTGTATTTAAATTTGTACTTCACCCCTCTGTAAGGTTAACCTTTTATGGAATGTTTTCTATTGCTGGTTGGATTAGTACACTTTAGTACCTGACACTAGCGTTAGTTTGTTGCATAGTCCATTTGTCTGTCACTTGACTTAGAGGAGGAATCGGTCATTGTCACACTTGTTCGGTTATAATTTCTTGCTGTCTCTATTGCTAAGGTTTTCAGTACAAAAAGTTTGTTTTTTTACGCAATTAGATGAAGTAAGGTTGATTATATAGAGAAATATAAGCAGTAAACACCAAAAGATGAAAAAAAGTTGAGGCTGCAGAATGCTTTTTTTCCAGCACTGGGAAATGCATATTAGAAAACAACGCTTGGTTTGTTACAAATAGATGCTATAATTGAGCTTAGTGAGAAAGGGCTCGACTGTTATTCAGATATCTAAAACAACCAACTCATGGAACATAATCAATAGTCTATAACTAACGTGTCAGTGGGAGGTTTGTTTGTATTGTTGAAAGTGATGGTGGATGAGAATCAACTTGTTAATGCAGGATGGATGTGATGGTTACAAAAGAAGCTATTGGGCATGGACTGCAGATCCATGAAGTCGATGGGAGTCGATCAGTGATCTCGAATCTTGAGGGAGTTATATATGATATAATGCTGTAGAAGCATCTACTATTCAGCGTCTTGTAATCCTTAAATCTATGTCCTTTATGATTTAAGGGAAATACGACTCAAACAACTTATTTATGAAATTCTTGAAATCCTTATATCTATCAGTGTAGAAGAAAATTTTAGTAAAAATAATATTTTTAATGCTGCTGGTTTTTTTAATGGATATTTAACCAAACGATGTAACGATTTCATTTTACTTTCTTAATTGTAATTTCTATTACCATACTGGAAAGACTTTAAAGGTTTGGTTGGACCTCTGGGGGAAATATCTATTAATGATATCCTTATTGGCCATCATCAGTAATGAATCTGGTAATTGTTACGGTTCTTGCGTTTCATTGGGTTGTTTTATGATAGAGGATGAGAGTTGATTGGGTTTAGATAAAAAAAAAACATGCACCTTTGTTTGGTTTGACTTTGATTACAACATCTTGTGATGACTAATTGATGCACCCTTAGAGCGGGTGAGTCTCCAAGAACAATAAGAAGAAACAGAGAAAACAAAGAAACACTTGGGGCAATTTTCTGATCGTCTTTTATAATTCAAAATAATTACTTAAATATGCAAGTTCCTATTGTGTATTTTATTATCTGCAACTAGATTTCAGAAACGTGAGCTAAGCACTTCTATCACTAACTAAAATACATGAAAACATGGACCCACTAAACTCCTAAATTAGTGCATGCAGTTGATGATTTGTTCAGCCTTCTTTGAACCGGGCTGGCCTCCTTATGTCCCTTTTGGGCCGACTGTGAGTGGGCTGGTCCATCAGCTCATGTGGGTTGTGCACCTGGTTCGTATCAACACTCCCTCCCTGAAAATTAACATTGTCCCCAATGTTGATAAAATCTAGAAAGCTTGCAAGAAAATCTGATTCCAGCTCCCATGTAGCTTCCTTGAGTGGATGCGATTGCCACTTAACTAATATCTGCTTGCCTTGGTCGGTTCTCAGGTTGTTTAGTATTGCTTCCGGAAGAAATTCATCTTGATCATCAACTTGCACGTCCAAAATGTCATCTGCTGGTATCTAAATATCTCCCTGACATAACTTTAACAAGGAAACATGAAACACAAGGTGTATTTTTGACCCCGCTGGCAACTCCAATTTATAAGCAACTTTACCGATCCGTTCCATCACCCGGTAAGGACCATAATAACGTTTAGAAAGCTTCTGATTGGACTTGTCACGCACCGAACTCTGTCGATATTTTTGCAAGCGCAGATACACCCAATCATCCACCTGAAATTCCTTCTCCAACCTTTTTTTGTTAGCTTGTTTTGTCATACGGTGCTTCGCTTTCTCAATTGATTCTTGAGCCGGGTAATCAGGCGTTGGTGCTCTAACAAAGAAGATTCAATTGAAGCATTTCTTGTATCCCCTGCTGTGTACTCGAAAATAAAGGTAACATCTCGACCATATACCGCTTTGAATGGCGACATATTAATAGCCGAGTGGAAACTTGTATTATAAGAAAACTCTGCCAGATATAGGTACCTGTACCATGTACGTGGTTCATCGAAAACGAACGATCGAAGATAAGCTTCTAAACACCTATTAACGACCTCCGTTTGTCCGTCCGTTTGCGGTGGTAAGCACTCGAGTGTAACAACTTCGTTCCCATCAGTTTGAACAACTCCGACCAGAAGCGGCTCAGGAACACAGGGTCACGGTCAGAAACAATTGTTTTGGGAAGGCCATGCAATCGATAGATCTCCCGCATGAAGACGACTGCTAAGGAAACCGCTGTGTAATGAGTCGGTAGTGCAAGAAAGTGAGCAAATTTTGATAACCGGTCAACGATGACCCAAATAACTGTCTTGCCTTTAGATGTGGGAAGGTGAGTAATAAAATCCATGGATATGTCTATCCATGGTGCTTCCGGTGTTGGTAACTGTAGAGATTAATGAAGAGGCTGATGCAACCTAAACATCTTAAGTCTTTCCTGCATGTTGCACAAATGCATTAAAGAAGAAGCTTAGGAAGTTTCACACATGAAACAGAAAACATACTCTAAGTGTGAAATCTTCCAAAGCCAAGACCAATATCTTTCGAAGCCAAACATGAAGTCTTCAGAAGCCTCAGAGACAAAGTCTTCCGAAGCTTCAAGTTCATGAATACAGATTTCTTCCGAATACTTTTAGTAACATGCTTTATCTGATGTACTGTTTCATAAAGTTGGACCCCTTTCCGCTACAACTCTGCAAGTCACCAACTTACATGGTTTGGTGAAAAGGTCCATGCTTTTGGTAACTATACATTGAGGTCTTGAGTCTGTAACTTTCTACTTTATGTACTTTATCCTTTTTGTAATAGAAAAGGATGTGAGCTATGGCATGTCATAGTCACAAGTCAAAAGGCAATCTGCCTTTTGACTCTACAATTGATTTTGTTTGT
>BJCM01093675.1:0-12773 GCA_018326385.1 Flaveria bidentis | reverse complement strand
AGTTACCAAAAGCATGGACCTTTTCACCAACTCATGTAAGTTGGTGACTTGCAGAGATGCAGCGGAGAGGTGTCCAGCTTTATGGAACAGTACATTACATAAAGCATGTGTCAAAAGTCTTCGGAAGAAATCTGTCTTCATAAGTTGAAGCTTCAGAAGACTTTGTCTCTGAGGCTTCGGAAGACTTCATATTTGGCTTCGGAAGATATTGGTCTTGGCTTCAGAAGATTTCACACTTAGACTATTTTCTATTGCATGTGTGAAACTTCCTAAGCATTCTCAATGCACTTATGCAACATGCAGGATAGACTTAAGATGTTTAGGTTGCATCAGCCTCTTCATTAATCTCTACATTGCTGCTTTGGCTTCTCATTCTGGGTGGCTTTGTCAGTGTAGTTTGGTCTGGATTTTGCTTGGCCACCATTTGTCTTGGTGCCTTGCACTCCCTAGAAAATGGCCCATTAGGTTACAATTGTAACACTTGACTTTTCTTTTATCCAGCCCAAACTTTCCACTGGCTGTATTGCTAGGAAACTTCTTTCTTGTCCTCTTGTCGAACTTCTTGGCTCTATGAGTGAGAAGAGCCATTTGCTGGACTATTTCCATATACTCCAGATCATCTGGATGGATACAGTCCAGGTCTTCAAGGGTGAAGAGAAAGCTGCCACAGCTTTTGTCAGAAGACACAAAGGCTTGAGAAGAACTTGTCTCTTGGAATGGGCTTCCTTGAGTATAGTTCTCCCTTGGTGTCTCCGGGAAGGTGATGAAAGGACCCTTTTGTGAGTTGTCAGAGTAGCATATAAGATGATGCTAAGGTTCTATGCTATCCCTTTCAACCACATATAGGGCTGAACTCATTTGATTGTTGGAGTTACCAGATAAACCTTGCATGTTCATCTCCATCTGGTATCCACTGAGAATGCCATACAACTCTGTCAAAGAGAGAGTCTTAAGGTTCTTAATACTCTTGATAACAACACAATAAAATGTCCATTGCCTAGGAAGAGAGGACATGAACTTCCTTACAATGTTCCTGTTTTCAAGAGTTACTCTAACATCCACTAGAGTATCTATAATCTCAACATACCTGAAGTATTGTTGAGTCATGGTCTCACCTGCCTTGAAGGTGAAATTTTCAAACTATTGCTTCAGGAGATCCTTCTTGTTCTCCTTGGCTTCAGAGGAACCCTCATATATTAATTTTAATGCATCCCACAACTGCTTAGTTGTTTTGTATTTCTTGAAACCTCTGTATATAAAGTTAGGAAGAGTAGTCTGAAGGGCTGTCATGGCCTTTTGATCAATTTCTACTCTTTTTCTATCTTTATCTGAGTAGTCAACCACAGCCTTGGGGATCATACCGCCTCCAACAGCAGCTGAAGAGGTGCTTGGTATGTAAGGTTCAGAAACAATAGACTCCCACATTCTTGAGTCTAAAGACTTGATAAAACCTTCCATTCTTTGGCACCAAGTGTCAAAGTCATCAATAGTGATCAGTGGGGACTTTGTCGTGGTTCCAGTTTTCATATTAGCTTTAGAGATAGCTGCCATTTGAGTTGTTAATTATTTTGTGTATGTGAGGGATCTTAAGATGGTGAGATCTTACTATCAAGAGCCTGGAAAACTCTGATACCAATTGCAGGACCGTTTAAGGGTATTTTCTTACAACACAACAACACAGAGAGGAGAGTATGCAACAACACTTAATAGATCAAATAGGGAACTAGAAACCAGTTTTACATAGAACTAAGAAACACAAGTATTCAAGAAACAAAACAAGAACAACACAAGTAGTTGGTTTTCAAGGATGATGTATATTGCTCTCTAGTTCCTTGTAAGTGTTTACAAAGTTATGCTTTAAGATACAAAGGACCAGAGATACTTATATTACAACCTACAGCCGACCATATTTTGAAGGCCAGCTGGATACATGATCTAGACAACAACAAAATCAATGTAGAGTCAAAAGGCAGATTTCCTTTTGACTAGTGACTATGACATTCCATAGTTCACATCCTAATATATTACAAAAAGGATATAGTACATAAAGTAGAAAGTTACAGACTCAAGACCTTGATGTACAGTTGCCAAAAGAATGGATATTTTCACCAACTTATGTAAAGTTGGTGTCTCATCAGAGTTGCAGCGGAAGGGATCCAGCTTTATGGAAAATGTACATAAGATAAAACATGTGTTCAAAAGTCTTCGGAAGAAATCTGTCTTCAAGTGTTGGCTTCGAAAGACTTTGTCTTTAAAGCTTCAGAAGACTTCATGTTTGGCTTCGGAAGATATTGGTATTGGCTTCGGAATACTTCACACTTAGAATATTTTCTAAGGCAGAGTGTGAAACTTCCGAAGCATTCCACTTCAGTACACTTGTGTATGCATGCAGGAGAGACTTTGGGTGTTTGGGTTGCATTAGCCTTATATCAAACCTTACAATCATCGAGGAGTTTTAAGCTCTTTGACTGTAGATGAAAAGAGAACTCCATAGTTAAGCTTGTTTGGGTAGGAGCAATCCGAGGACCGTGGCACCTTGGGTGCAAACTTGATAACACTAACTTTTTTCCATGGCACCACAATTTAAAAATTGTTCTCAAGATGGCAGAAAAGCTTTATGTTCTAGATAACATTGTTTTGATGAGCCTAAAATCAATACGATCCTTGCGCGTGGGACTTGGGAAAATTTTGAGCAATACATGGATTCTGATACTATTAATAGATACCAACTAAAACATGACCACATTAAAATATGATATATTGGTTTTTTAAAAAAATTATAAATAAACTTTTGTAAGAAAAAAACTAAAAGTATATTAAACAATCCATGGTGAACAACTAGCCAATCCAGCTAGGTTGGATGGGTTAGCGGGATTGGTCAAACTCTTCGGCTTGTTCAAACCAAACCGTCTTTATTTTAGTTAAATGATGTTTGTATTATTTTTTTAAAGGGATAAAGATGGCTCCTATACATATTAATTACAAAATGTAAAATATATATGTAGCAAATGTTAAATAGGTGGTTCGGTTTACACCGCGAGTTCTAGGATATAAACCTTAGGCCAACTAAACCGGTTGATTTGCTTTGGTTACGGTGGTTTGACCAATTATTATAAACTTATTTGTAAAGGTCAGTGGCAAATGCCACCGGCCAAAAAACCCCCCTCAACTTTTTTTATTTGACACTTTTTACCCTTAGTTTTTTGTAAAATTTGAAAAATGTCGCTTCGACCCCATGGTTATGACCTAATCAGATGTGACTCGGCTTAACTATTTTCCGACAAACGCCTACGTTTTGATGTAAATTTTGCTTAGATATTAGTTGAGTCAAATTTAAACGTTTCGATGTAAGTTTAGTTTTGGGAATGCGTCGGATCAAATTTAATATAATTTTTTACTCTATGTTTCGACGTAAACTTAATTCGGACACGAGTCAAATATAAATGTTTCAACATATGTTTTGTTTGAAAAATAGTTGGGTCAAATATAATATGTTTTCATTCAAAGGTATAGATTCGAGTCACTCTACATATTGGTATACATGTAGTTCGAAAATGAATCGGGTCGATTGTAGTTTATACATTATCACGCAACGTGAGGTGTTGCGGCAACACACGACATGTAAAAAAGCTCGTTTCAACCATTTATAAACACCCCTAACATAAATCGAATTAATAAAAAACTTATCCAATTTTTTATAAAACTTTTTTGGTGTGTTTCCATTTCTGAACAGGAACATAATTAAGGCTGCAAACGAACCGAACGTTCAGCGAACAATTCGTGAAGTGTTCTATGGGATGTTCGTTTATGTTCGTTTGTTTAGTTAAACGAACGAGCATGAACACAAGTCGCGTTCATTCATTTATGTTCGTAAACGTTCAATGATGTGTTCATTTATGTTTGTTCATGAACGTTTAATAATGTGTTCGTTTATGTTTGTTAAGGTGTTTGTTTATATTTTTAAATTTTATGTCAGTTATTCTTATGAATATTATATCAAATACATTTTATATTTATGTTAACTACTTGTTTATTTTTGATTGATTTTGTGTAATGTTTGTAATAATAAATTTAAATTTTATTCTAAATAAATCTATAATAATTTGTATTCATTTGTGTTCATGAGCTTTTTTGTATTCGTCATATTCATGAACAGTTGTTTGTGTTCGTTTGCTTTTGTTTGTTTTCATTTGCGTTCGGTAAGTGTTCGTGAACAGTTTCATTTTCTTAATGAACGAACACGAACAAAAAAGCCCGTTGGTTAAGTATTCCTGAACAGTTAATGAACAAGTTTATTTTTTAACGAACAAAACGAACAAATCTTTATTTTTATTTGTTTGATTCGTTTGCAACTTAAGTATAATATAAGCCATTAGGTGTCTAAATTGTTCAAACAAGGGGGTACACTATCACACAGTACAGCAGGTACTTCCTTTCTATTTCAACGTATGTATGATTTTTTACTTTCAGTGCATAATGTGCTTGTACAGTACAACCTCATGAACACGTTTCTATGATAAATTGATAATTGATGCTTTTGTGTTTCTTTTTATATGAACAGACCAGATCTGCTGATGAAGGCCAGACCATGTTTTATAATTGCTCGAAATGTGGATAAAACTTCACAGATAATTCATGAGTTTAACAACTGACCCCTCCACTTTCTTTAATTATCATTCACACCCCCAAATTTTCACCCATGTGACCTTTTTTTCCTGTTGAATCAGATTACATTCCTTGTAGATCACATATGGTTGAGATTTCTCCGCCAATGGTCTTTAATGGCATATCCAAATTATGTATACTAACTTTTGAACACTTATGAATTTACTTCCTACTTTTAAAACTTTATAGATTTGTTCTTTAACGTAACCATATGTCTAAGGAAAAAAAAATGGGATTTAACAGTTCTAGCATGTATTGCCAATTTGTAGTTAAGTTTAACATTTGTTTGTGTTAGAAACTAACACTCTAGAGTATGTGAATGATTACAATCAAATCTTTAAACTTTTAGAAAGAAGATTTATATTAACAATAGGGTAAGTAAACATGTCATTGTTAAGCATCTAATCTTACATGTGAAACACCATAACGACGCAAAGTTAACTAAAAGTCATTTCTTCCTAAAAAAGCATACCCCTAGTTAAACATCAAACTCTGATAATTTCTACAAAAAAATTCTTTATGCTCTCCGAAACCTATCTACATCGTTCTTCTTGCTCTCGCAATTCTCTACCACGTCAATCCTCAAAACTAATTTTCTTACTAAAAACTATGTTCATTTTTATGAGGTTAGTACGAACTTGATCAGGTTCTTCTTGTTTGTCTATCAATGATTCACATAATTACATGGTATTTCAACCCTTACTTTCGCTCATATGCTTGTAGTGATTGTTGTTTTTAATTGGTTAACAAATCCTAGGTTATGGTGAGATATATATTTTGATGATTTCCGTTTAATTGTAGTCTTCATAATGACAGCTATGAGTTGTTTCTTGCTCTTACTCCTATTTTACCCATAACTCAAATGTATTTAGACAAAAGGTTTATATTCATAATATCAACATTATAAGTGTACTAAAATGACAATTAATGCTTAGATAGGCATTTACATTGACTTGTCAATGCTTATTCGGCATTTTTATTTCACATTTGTGTTGTTCTTTTTATTTTGTTTATGCAAACAAGTTACCAGTTTGATTTGAATTTGAACATTTATTATTGGTAGAGATGGCAAAATCCAGTTGGAAACTAAAAACGACAACCTGATCTGACTTGACCCGATTGTCAAGCTAGTTTAACTCCAACCTAGTTACAACCCAACCCACCCGTAGGTTTGACGTTCAGGGGCGGAGCATCAATAGGGCCGGGGCCCCCCCTATTTTTTCGTCCGTAATGTTAAATTTTAGTCCGAAAGTATAAATTTTTGGCCCGATAGTGTAAATTTTTAAATAAATATCGAGTTTGCCCCGCCTAAAAAAAATTAATTTCCCCCCCCCCCCACTTTACGAGATAGTTCAAGCTCCGCCATTGTTGACGTTAGTTCAATTTTAACATGTAAAACCCAAACGACTGGGTTTTAAACCGATTCAATCCGATTTAAAACTCGTCATTTATCTCATTGAAAGCGGTTTCAACCAGAACCAGTTTCAAAATATCTAGGTTTGAGTTTTGTTGACTTAACCCGAACAAGTTTCAAAACCAGTTTCAGCATGATTTGTACGCCTTTGGTTACCGGGTAATTAAGAGTACTCGTATTCTGATAACCATAAGTAGAAAATGGTATGACCAAACTAGTACTTTGAAGTATTTACACTTGTTGAAAAAAAAGTAATTAGTTAACTTCATTTTATAGTGAAAGTATAATAATTTTACAAAATTTAAGCTGTTACTATGAACACTTTGTTGGAGCATATATTGTCATATATAGTGTGTCCGTCGCTTGTCTAATAGTCTAGGCTTAATGTAATACAACTGATATGTTGTAAACACATGAAACTGGGTCATTCGTAGGAGCATATGCGAATGAGACTCAGTCGTACGACTGAGCCATGCTAATGGACCAGCCGTGCGACTGAGAAATGCGATTGGGACATTCGTAAAACTGAACCATAAGTATGATCCAGTCGTACGATTGAACCATACGCATGGTCCAGTCGTACGATTGAACCATACGTATGGTCCAATCGCACGAATAGGCCCAGTCACATCTAATATGGGCCGATGCCTATATATACCAGTTTCAATGTGTAGAGAGGGAATAATTTTAAGAGGAAGTCTGCCCGGAGCCTAGGGTTGCCGGTTGAGATGGGAGATCATGCTTGATCTCCCTTTGCCAAGAGTCTTGATTCTTATGTTGTAACGAGCTTGTAATCGTTAGGTTTTATTAATGAAATCAATTTTTGATAGTTCATTTATTTATTTGACTTTTGATTTTGGTTGTTTATCCTTCCGTCAAGAACACGCTCGGATGTCTACTGATCCTGCGACTTCACTCACTTTAAACTCAACATTTACTGAAAATAGATGTTAATATATTTTTGATACCAAACAAAAGGGAACTTGTATTAAGCCATCTTGTTTTAATTTCATATATACATATCCATTATAGTCTACTTCCTAACTCGTCTGATTCGCGATTTTTCTAACTTATTTACAAAAGTTAAATTTAGTTTGTTTGTTAATTCGAAGTTCACTTCATATTTCTAACATACATTTTTATAATAGTGACGTAATTTTTAATGCCTTTGTTTACTTTTTAGTAAGTTTGCTTTACGATGTCTTAACGTATGTTCTTACTACAATGTAATTTTTCATGTTTTGAACATTTCGTCATAAAGTGTTTTTGCAATCGCATGTGTGGGCTATATTTAGTAATTATAGTAAATTATACTAATACTAACTTTAGTAAACCCGTCTATTACACCGGTTGAATAAAAAAATATTGACATAATTTTTTTATTAATTATATGATATTCTAAAATATGATATGACTGAAATTACGTATAAGTAAATACTAATTAATAAAACAGTAATGTCAACCTTTTAAAAATTTGTTTTTAAATTTTTTTCCAAAAAAAAATTATTTAAAAACAAACCATATAGAAATGTCATTGTTAAAAAATTCTTTTAGTTTGATACTTTAGAAAAATTTGTTATATTATAAAATTTTATTTATTTAAAAATAAAATTAATAAAAATATCTCTTTCTTAATTTATTAAATCTATTAAAGTGTTAAATAATATTATTAATACTTAAGGTGATTGTTTAATAGGAAAGAGGGACAATTTTTTTTAATAAAATAGTGCTGCCATATGTAATCTAAAGTGAAATTATTAAAATGAACATGTTTTGTTATATAATTATGTTATATGTCATCAACAGTTGAACAAATTATCATCATATAGGTTCGAATATGTACCAAACGTTCAACGGAGAATTCGTAAATTATTTGATGGAAAGTTCATTTATGTTCATTTGTTTAATAAATGACAAACATAAAAATTAAAATTGTATTCGTTAAGTTTAACAAAAGAACATGAAAGAGGTCGTGTTTTTTCATTTATATTCATAAACGTTTGTTAATGTGTTCGTTTATGTTTATTAGTGTTTGTTCATATCCAGATTTTTAATCATGATTTTTATTTATCGTCTTAATTTAGAAAATTCAAAAACCCAATTATACTACACGTCTTTACCAAAATCTCTCATTTAACCAATTTTCAACTTAAGTTTATGTTAAAGCATGACAAATTTTTTAATTTTTGTATTAATTATATTTATGATAATTATGTCAAATATATTCAAATAAATATGTTAAGTTTATGTTAAAAGTAGACAAATATTTACTTATGTTCATGAACATTTGAGTGTGTTCATTTATGTTTGGTAATTATTCGTAAACAATTCATAAAAAATCATTTTATTAATAAATAATGGGCTTAACTTGATATGCTTATGAAATTGTATAACACAACTTCCATGTGAAGACTTTTAACATAACACGTTCTCCAACTTTAAATTTGATGGTCATCGCCTCTTGTTGATATAAGACTTTGGTTGATGCTGAATGGTTTTAAGATATGCATAAATATTTTATTATGGAATCTCTTAGATGGAAAATCAAAAGCAAACAGTAAACATGGACAAACCAAATTAAATAGAGAAAAGGGAACAAACAAGATTAGTATGGTTCGGTTTACTTTGTCATGCATCCACTCTGCTGCAACTAGGTTCTACTGTTTCAGTGCTCAAAGGAATTACAAAAAACATATATTCAATTTTTTAAATAATATTAGTATTAATGAACTTCCTACAAGAAAGCCAACTAGAATTAGGCATAAAGCCCAAAGCCTCCACACAAACCAATAATCTTCTACTTGAAGGTTTTAGTAATCTTCAAACTATGCTTCGTTTTTAACTTGCCCATGTGTAATCTTCCTTTCCGCTAGTCATAGCCGCATTCTCATAACTAACTTGGAGGCTCGTTAAAGCTACCCGAGCTGCAACTTATAACCAATCACAACTTTACCTGCCCCTGACTTATTCTTTGTCTTTGTTGTTCCACTATAACAAAATTATCACCATCCTAGCCTATGAGATATTTTGAGAACACTCTCTCTTCATTACAAGCAAGATCATCTAGAGAAATTTCACACAAAAACTATTGGTTTTCTTAACCAACTATCGACATGGAACTACAATTGAAGCACAAGAGTACTACACTGTCATGAAATCCTTCTACTAGTTTTCAAAAACCTTTCATCCCTTAAAGTCCAAAATGTTACGACTAAAGTTTTCAAGTTGATATCCCCCATGCCCATAACATCTAGCTTCTCACCACTAGCTAAAATGCCAAAGTGTCTTATGAACCCTATCACCCTGTAATTAACATTGCTCTTTGCATTACAAACCAAAGCATCTTTAGTGTCATATTCTACAATATTCACATCCTTTTTACCATCCGAACACTAATTTCTAAAATGCCCTATTTGCTTACAACTCGAACAAGAAGCATTCTTTTATGCTTGGATTGGTAATTTTGCCTCTACTCTAGTTGTCGCTTTCATTCTTTATTTTCTCTGACTTTAGTACTCAATAATAAAGCTAATGGATCCCCTAAACTTCTCTTATGATATCTTCACCAAAAATGAATTCAAGAATACCTTCAAAAATAAACTTAGTAGTTCCATATGAATTACTAGTAAATGTCACTTTCCTAAACTGACTATTAGGAAAAGAAGATAAAAGCAACAACGCTTGAATCTCATCATTAAATTTAAATTTAGTTACACGAAGGGTCCCTGGTTTGGCCAAATTACGACTTTGATCCCAAACTTTGAGAAACTACGAATTTGGTCCCAATTGTTTGCCAGCTTGTAACTGCAAAACCGGTTAAGGGTGGTCAATATAATCAGTTTCACAATAAGGAGAGACTTAGAACACTTAACAGATCAAATAGGGAACCGGATTTTAGTTGTTGATACTATGAACACAAGTAAGTAAGTATGAGACATAACACAGAACAAGAACAAGATAAGTTTGGTTGTCAAGAGTGTTGTATATAGCTCTCAAGTTCTATTACAGGTGTTACAAAATATAAAAACAAATACAAGAACCTAAGATACTTTATATTATATCCTACAATCGGTTATACTTTAAAAGCCAGGTGGTAACACTAATCTAGACAACAAGATTAATGTATAGTCAAAAGACAGATTGCCTTTTGACTTGTGACTATGACATAACATATCTCATATTCTAATATATTACAAAAAGAATAAAATATACAAAAGTAAAAAGTTATAGACCAATGACCATAATCTACAATTGACAAATGCATGGACCTTTTCACCAACTTATTTAAGTTGGTGAGTCTTTAAAGTGGCAGTGGAAAGTTCTTCAGCTATTTGTCAAAAAGTGATTAGAATAAGCATGTCTTCTCTGTCTTTGGAAGAAATCATTCTTTGGCTTCGGAAGACTTTTTCTTTGAAGCTTCGAACTATATTGTCATTTGACTTCGAAAGATTTTACACTTAGCATTTTTCCTTGAGTTGTGTAAAACTTCTTAAGTAACTTTACAATATACATCATGCATTCATGCTGGGAGCTTTTTGGTTGCTTTGATTATACTGGCCTTTAAGTGTAAACCTTATAAACTCCTCCTAAGCTGATGCTACCAAAAACAAGGAGTTTACTCAAATATTAATGGTCCTCATCAGGATCAAGACCATTCCTAAAGAACAATATTAGGTTGGACTCAACTTAGTTAGTGTTTATATTATGTTTAATGTAATAGGATTTATGTTAGATTACTTAGTTTAATATTTGTATTTTGTGTATTTCGTAGTCCAGCAAAACTATGAGCGAACCTATAGTTGCGCTTATAGTCAGCAAACCATGTTCACCCGACGAATCTATGTTTCGTCGTCGGGCGAAACTGGTCATGGGCTAGATAGTTTCGCTGTCCAGCAAAATTGTCAGCGAAATTAGGGTTGCCTATATATTAACTAGATTCTATCATTGTAGGTTAACTTTGAAAAACCTTAATTCGAAATATCTCTGTTGCAAATCTGTATTTGGTAGTTGGAAGTTAATGGAATTCATATTGAGCCTTTGATATTGTTATTGTTTGTTTTGTTTTGATTATTATTGAAAACCATTAAGTCTAGATTATTGTTTTGTTGTTATTGTGGATGATTGATCAGTGGACCAACAAAATGGTATCAGAGCCGTAGTGCTCTTGATTGTTTGAGTTTTAGGGTATTATAGTTGGACATCACTGTTTCATCAATATGGAAATTGATTGAGTTTGGTTAGACTTTGGTGTGGGAAGCTTCTGTAATCATCAGATCTTAAGTTCTTTGAGATTTGGGTGACTTTGGATCAATTTCGTGGTGAAAAAGTTTTTCAGATTCATTAAGCGAAATGACTGATTATCTAGCGAGACTACGTGTTCAACCATCTAAACTATCATCGATTTGTTGTTGTGTTTGTTTTTGATCCCAACGAAAGTACTCTGTAAGGATTCCAACTAGTCTGATGCAGTCAAAACATTCAAAGCATCCAAAGTCTCTCTGCATGCATGCACTAAAATACTGAAGTAGAAATGCTTCGGAAGTTGTACACCTCTCACAAGAAATATTCTAAGTGTAAAATCTTTCAAAGCCAAGACCAATATCTTCCAAAGCCAAATATGAAGTCTTCCGAAGCTTCAAAGACAAAGTCTTCCGAAGCCAAGTTTATGAAGACAGATTTCTTCTAAAGACTTTTATGTACATGCTATTATCTGATGTACTTTTTCATAAAGCTGGACCACCTTTTCACTGCAACTCTGTTTGACTCATTAACTTTCACAAGTTGGTGAAAAGATCCATGCTTTTGGAAAAACTGTACATTAAGTTCTTGAGCCTGAGCTTTCTACTTTATGTACTTTATCCTTTTTTGTAATATATTAGGATGTTAGCTATAACATGTCATAGTCACAAGTCTAAAGGCAATCTGTCTTTTGACTCTACATTTGATTTTGTTGTCTAGTCTTATGTATCCTGCTAGCTTTCAAAGTACGATTGACTGTAGGATGTAGTATATGTATCTCAAGTACTTGTAACTTTTCATTATACTTTGTAACACTTTGTAATAGAACTTGAGAAGCAATATACTGCATTCTTGAAAACCAAAATACTTGTGTTGCCATCTTGTTCTGTCTCTCTTTTACTTGTGTTCTTAGCATCTCTTATAGTAGTTAACCAGTTCCCAATTTGATTTGTTAAGTGTTCTAAAGAACTCTCCTCATTTGTGTTATTGTATTGTAAAAATACATTACCCCCTTCTAACAGTCCTGCGTTTGGTATCAGAGCTAGAAAAGCTCTTGATATAAGATCTTACCATCTTAAGATCCCTCTCACACACAAAACACTGAACAACTCAAATGACAGCTATCACCAAGTGTAGAGATTAATGAAGAGGCTGATGCAACCTAAATATCTTAAGTCTTTCCTGCATGCTACACAAGTACATCAAAGAAGAATGCTTAGGAAGTTTCACACATGAAACATAAAATACTCTAAGTGTGAAATCTTCCGAAGCCAATACCAATATCTTCCGAAGCCAAACATGAAGTCTTCCGAAGCTTCAGAGACAAAGTCTTCCGAAGCCTCAGAGACAAAGTCTTCCGAAGCTTCAACTCATGAAGACAGATTTATTCCAAAGACTTTTAGTAACATGCTTTATCTGATGTACTGTTCCATAAAGCTGGACACCTTTCTGTTGC
>BJCM01093674.1:0-10173 GCA_018326385.1 Flaveria bidentis | reverse complement strand
TTTCCCTTTGTCACTCACAGACCTTTATGACTCAGGGTAAAGAGAGCTTTGGCCTTCATTGCTTGGTGTAGCTTCCAAGCTCTGACTAGAGAGAGGTTGTGATGCACCTTCACCAACAAGTGTTTCACTGAGGGAATGAATTGCTGAAGTAGTTGTGGATGTGACATGGCTCTTAGGCTCTACCACTGGGCCTTCAGTCAAGGTTTCCCCTTTGAAGCTAATCTTAGGGTCTGCCTCAACATCTAGTTGACCAATAGTATCACCTGATTGCCTTTGTCTCCTTCTAAGTCTGAACTCTTCAGTAATTCTATCTTGTATCCTTTGAGCCAGCCTATCAACTTGTCTATATTGGTTTGTGTTGACAAGTGGCATGCTGATAAGGTCAAGACCTCCATATTAGTTCAAGGTCTGAAAGTTAAAGACTTCTTGCTGCCCTTGAATTCTTTGAAGAATAAGGGCTTTTCTGTTGGCATCATACGTACACCCTATGATGTAGTTGGAAGTTCCTTGAGGTGGAGATGCCACTACCCTTGGTATCCCTTCCTAAAAAGACTATGAATGAACGAGTCTATAGAGTCCACATCAATGTGAACTTGAGAAAGTTTCCGAGTATGAATAGTTGCAAGTGAGGATGGTGAGTCCTTAATATCCATACTTTGTGAGGAAATCCCAGGTTCTGTGTCTGTGATGACTTTCTCCTCCTTTTTGGTAGCATTACCCACTTGCATAGGTGAGCTAGAGGTTAGATCAACCACATTCACAGGTTCTTGCATTCCTGGTTGAGATCTTCTTAAAGGTCTCCCAGCTAGTATTTCCTTAAGATAGGATATCTCAAGTTGTTGATCATTGACCCTATTTTGCAGGGTAGTCACTTGAGATTCAAGGTGACTAACCTTAGAGACTAGATAGGTGCATGTTTTTGACAGTTTTTGCACCTTTAGTCTCAGATTCCCCTCATCTTCATCAGAAGAATCACTGGGGGATGAGAGAATTAGATCAAAGTCTTCTCTCTCACCACCAGCCTGGAGTTCTTGGCTGCTAGTTTTTCTCTGCTCAATGACAACTTTAGTTGAAGTGTCAATGGGATGAGTTGCCATGGTTGAGGTCCTAATTATGTAATCACTTGCTGAAATGAGAGCCTCTTCCATATGGATATCCTGAACAGGTTTAGAAGTATCCACCTCAGTGGTAGGTGACTGATGTGGGCTAGACATAGGTGATTTAAGAGCACTCATCTCTCTTTTAGTAGGGGAGAAATAGAGAGACTCATGACATTCACTGAAACCTAAGTCTTCATCAATATAGAAGTCAAGGTTGGGAATTGGTTGGTTTAAGTCCAAAGGTTGGGGATGGTAGCTGTCCTCTAAAGGTTGTTCATCTGAGTTTAGAGACTCAGAATGAAGGCTTAAGGCTGTTTTGGTGGTTGAGATATAGAAGGTGTGGGTTCAACACTGGCTTGTGTTGCTATGTTGTCACCTTGAGCAATGAGCTCTAACATTTTTAGGATCAGGGTTGTTTCTACCCCAGAGAAGCCAACAGTTGGCTTCTTCAAGATTTTAAAGATGTCGGGCTTCCTCTGTCCCAGTTTAAGAATATTATTTGTTTCCCTCAACTGTGAGCCCAGTTCACAGTTAAGAATATGTTGAACATATCTTGGAAACATGTAATATTCTAAGGAGTCTAAGTCAGTAAGTAGGTTTGTATAAAAAAATTGAGAATACTTGAACTTAACCTCTTGAACCATCACATGCACTATGAAGGAGAGATCTTTAGGAATCTGGTCTCAACCCCCATGCTTGTTGGATAAGCTATGGACGACCACATGTAGTAAGTACTTCCACTAGGATGAGACCTTTCCTTTCCTGAAGGTCTTTACAAAGAAATCCCCTTCATAGCCCATCTGCTGGAAGGATTGGTTAACAACTTCTTTAGGAAAGGACAATTCACCTTCCTCATCACCAAGCTGAAGGTGAGTGTTTATGATGGCTGGAGTGATGAAGATTGTCCTCCCCTGCACTATAGCAGACAATGCCTTTTCCTATCTAGAATAACTTCTTGAAAAGTTTTCCAGAAATCAAGCAGATGATCCTCATAAAGAACAAGATCAATGTTAGGGAGGTGGAATAGTTAGACAAAGACAAGAATTGGGAAACCTCTAAGAAGTGTGGATCTTTCTCAGAGTTTAACAGAGCAACCTGATTGTTTTGCCTGTGTAACGACATGGATAAATCAGGGTCATTTCTTCTATTAAGGTTGGCCATTTAAGAAAGCTTAATGGTGAAGGGAAGAAAGAACGAAGGCGGCTGCAGAAAGAATATTGGGGATTTAGGTTTGGAGGAAAGATGAAGATAATAGAAAGACGGGGAAACCGTTGGGTTTATATGAACATGATTTAAGACAAAGTTAATAAAAGAGTATAAACTTTGAGATCCGGATGTCGGTTCCACCTCTGAAAAAGAAGTTTACTTTTTACTCAAAAAGTAGTTTTCTTGGAATTCAAAAATCTTCCAAAGGTAAATTGTCTTCGAAAGTTTTAATGAAAAAGCTTCTGAAGCCAAAATGACTTCAGAAGAATTTCCTGAGAGTTTTTTTTTTGAAAATTTTGCTTCGAAAGAAAAATTAAGACTCAAAAGTTTTACTTAGCTAAGAATAAAGCTTTCGAGAGTTAATTTGCTTCAAAAGAAAATTGTTCTTGAAAACATGTAAGTGACTAAGAGAAAACTTTAAGCTTCAGAAAAGATTTCAGATATACTTTGACTGAGTTATGAAGATTTCATCTTCAACTTGCTTCACTTGAATTCCTAGAAAGAAATTGAGTTCCCCCATGACATTCATTTCAAATTTGTCCTTCATCAGCTTCTCAAAGTCTTTGCAGAGCCTTGGATTAGTTGAACCAATGATGATGTCATCTACATATACTTGAACTAGAATCAAGTTATTTTCTTATCCTTTGATGTAGAGAGTTCCATCTATAGTACCCCTTTTGTATCCATGCTTGTAGAGATACTGAGATAGAGTCTCATACCACTTCTTTGGTGCTTGGTGCAGCCCATAAAGAGCTTTATCAAGCTTGTAGACATAATCAGGATGATCAGGATCTGCGAAACCAGGTGGTTGTTTAACAAACACCACTTCATCATTTACCCCATAGAGAAAAGCACACTTGACATCAAGTTGAAAGACCTTGAAGTTCTTGGATGCAGCAAAAAGCCAAAAATTTCCTAACAGCTTCTAGTCTTGCTCTTCTTGAAGCCTCTGTAGATTGAGTTTGGAAGAGCAGTTTGAAAGATTGTCACGGCTTTTTTGTCAATCTATATTCTCTTCCTGTCTTTATTAGAAAAGTTAGCCACAGCCTTAGGAATCATACCACCACCAATAGCAGATGGGGTGCTTGGTATGTAAGGTCCTTTAATAATAGAGTCCCACATCCTAGAGTCTTGAGACTTGATAAAGCCTTCCATTCTTTGACACCAAGTATCAAAGTCTTCAGCAGTGATCAGTGGAGACTTTGTCATGGTTCTAGTTTCCATGTCAGCTTTAGAGATAACTATCATTTGAGATGTTAAGCATTTGTGTGTGTGAGTGATCTAAAGATGGTGAGATCTTTTATCAAGAGCTTGAAGTGCTCTGATACCAAATACAGGACCGTTAGAAGGATACAATGCACTTTTACAACACGATAACATAAATGAGGAGAGTTCTTTAGAACACTTAACAGATCAAATAAGGAACTAGAAAATACTAGTTTTTATATGAGAGCTAAGAAACACAAGTAATAAAAAGACAAAACTAGAACAAAAAAACACAAGTAATTGGTTGTCAAGGATGATGTATATTTCTATCTAGTTCCTTACAAGTGTTTACAAATCAATGACAATAAGATACAAGGATAGATACAACCTACAGCTGGCCATACTTTGAAGGCCAGCTGAATACATGATCTAGACAATAACAAAATCAATTGTAGAGTCAAAAGACAGATTGCCTTTTGATTTGTGACTATGACATGCCATAGCTCACATCCTAATACATTACAAAAAGGATAAAGTACATAAAGTAGAAAGTATAGACTCAAGACCTTATTAGTTACCAAAAGCATGGAACTTTCACAAACTCATGTAAACGTGGTGTTAATGAGGTTGCAGCGGAAAGGTGGTCTAGCTTTATGATAAAGGTACATCAGATAATAGCATGTGTTAAAAAGTCTTCGGAAGAAATTTGTCTTCAAGAGTTGGCTTTGGAAGACTTTGTCTTTGAAGCTTCAGAAGACTTTATTTTTAGCTTTGGAAGATATTGGTCTTGGCTCCAGAAGATTTCACACTTGGAATGTTTTCTAAGGAAGTGTGTGAAATTCCCGAAGCATTCTACTTTAGTACACTTGTGCATGCATGCAGGAGAGACTTTAGATGTTTTGGGTTGTATCTGCCTTATATGAAACCTTACAATTGAGTTTTTAACTTAAACTTTATACTTTTACATTTTCTAAATCCTTAATCCAATACTAAACACAAAACCATTATGCTAAGGTGATGCTTGTTTTTTCTGTAACATAATGTCTACAGTCTACAAGCCACTTACGTAGCCATATGTAGGAGATGAGGTGGACCAAACGTCTGTAGTTTGCAACAAAAATACTGTTTGTTTTTAATATTTACATACTGCAAAAAAATATGTAATTAAAAATGTCAAATTCATCCACCATCATCATCATCTCCCTCCTCCTCCTATCCACCACCACCACCACCACCAAACGACCCACTTCCTTATAATCGGGGGTTATCTACCACAACTCTTGAAATTACCCTTCCTCAAAACAATATAGAAACAATAACCCACTTCCTCAAATCCAGATCAAACCAATAAATAGTCCCAAACGACCCTATCATTCCATTTGCTTTTTCATCTTCATCTTCAACAACACAACTCCCACCACCCCCACTTCTTCACTTGCCGGAGCAAACGCACAAACCAAATTCCAATTCGAACAAGGATCATCTACCACCACTCTTGAAATCACTGGAGGATAAGCGAGCACAATTCAAACACAACTTCTAACAATCGACAAACTGACTCGATTTTGCCGACGGTGCCTTCACGATAGAGGGTTGTGCGGTGCAGGGAGTGGCGGCGGAGGGAGGGGTCATCAAAACAAGGCAGGCGCAGTGGGGGGAGGGGGCTTAAAGTCTTGAGAGGGATGGATTACACGAGGTGGGACGGTCTGCGGCATCGCAGGTCCGATCGATAGGGGGAGGTGGGGTGGCGGTGGTAAGAGGGAGGATGGGGAAGAGGTTCAAGTGGTAGGAGGATGGAGATGAGATGCAGGTAGATAGGTTTGAAAGGATGTATTGTTTTAGGAGACAAGAATAGGTTAGAAGATTTAAGAAGTGGTAGGTCCATGTCTTCTCCACGCAGACGTCAGGAATATGTTTTTAATAAAACGTTTTCTAAAAAATAAAAAATCTACAGAGTCCAACGTCTACGCGTGGTCTGCGTAGTGCAGACAAAGGAGGTCAAGAAATGCTTCTTAGAAAAAACAAACAACCCCTAAGTCTAATCTGGTGAATGACCATTATCACCATGTGCAAAGCTCACTAGTCCATTCTAGGCCCAAATCATGCATCAAAAGTACATCAGGTGTCTACATATGTTTAAATTCCTATACATAGTCCAAGTCAATGCTAAGTCAATCTTCAAGTCAAAGTCCACATTTAAGTCAAAGTACAAAAATCTATGGTCAAAGTCAAGGTTAAAGCACCGTTTTTGCGACGGATGTCATAGTATGTCTTTTTATTACTCATTGTCGGTATATAACTTGATTTGGTTAGTCTATCCTAAGGCCTGGCTCGTCTAGCCTTCAAGTGTAACAATTCTATTGTGCTATATGACTTGTAATTGATGACTAGTCAGTTTTTGTATCCTTGCTTTTGCCTTTTCTTGGTGGGCATTCCTTTGTTGGATACTAGTGCCTTCAGAATTTTATCATATGTGGTAAATGTTTAGTTTCATGACTAGAAAATACACTTTATGGCTAAAAATGAGTTCCATGACTCGGTGATCTATTTCATTATTAAGATATGATGAATAGTTAAATTATGCTTTTCGTATTTGGGACATAATTTTACTAAAACTTGAGTTTAGTAGTTGTAATTATGATTTGTGGCTAAAAGTGATAGATAGCTAGGGCATTACTTCTTCATGTCCCAACAATATAATATTATACCAACACGTTGGACATAATAATGTATTTACCCAAATATTTCTCCCTAGAAAATTTTTTGTTCCCATAGTGAGTCAATCTATTATTTTATATGACACCTTTAGGAAAATCCCATATTATTTTGTTTTGTTTTTCCCATATAAGAGATATCAAGCACAATGAAATGTCCCTACTGTAAATATTACCAATACGTATTATCTGTTGGGTCGGAGAAACAATAGATGTGTGACTTTTTGAATTTTTCACTCATACAACCAAAAAAAATTTTATAAGCTTCTAGTGGGCTAAGTAAAAAATACAGCTTGACATGAGAGGTTAGATGTTATAAATGATAGTAGAACAACTCGTGTTCATTTGAATGCAAGATGGCACTGTAAACCTCATCAAGGATATTAAGTCCCTAAGGGGGGTGTTTGTGATACCTTTAGCAAATCCAACATCTTTCTATTCTATTCTATATATAGGAAAGGTATTGGATTATAACTACACCTTGCCCTAAATAACAACACTACATTTTGGGCACATTGGATGTATATGAAAGGAGAACTTTACAGTTTGATAGGAGCAATTCTAGGATCCATGAACTCTTAAACAGTTATCACTCGAAAAATACCAAAAACAAATCTATAAGCTTCTTATGGGCAAAATAGACAATACTGGTTTCTCGGAGAGGTAAGATGTTACACGCTACCATTATATCCTATTAGCTAGCATTTTACCATACATAAGCGGTTGAGGTACAACATGTTTTTTTGTTAGTGATATGTGGCATGCCGCTATAATAACATTATTTGGAACTAATCAACAGTTTTTAGTTCTTTAAAACTCGTATTAAAACATAGTTTTCCATTTAAAAGTAAGTATATGTACCCCTATGGCCCTATGTTTACAACATTAAACTTCAGGGCTAAAATGGGAAAACACCACTATCAACAAATATAGGGAATTTTTTTGAATATCATTAAACATCATGTGAAAACACTATAATTATCAAGTAGTCTCATACATATGAATTGATATAATGTAAGCACTCTATAATGCCAAAGAGTTTTAGTCAAACACTCTTATCAGGATCCTTATATTTGATAACTGACTTTGGTAATGATTAATTCCTCCTTACAATCCAAAATGTCTATAACTTAGGATCACTATGTCATATAATTAGTTTACATATTGATCCTCTAAGTCATAAGAGTCACTTGACAACTATATAAGTATCCTTTTATTGGATGATTAACTCTGGCTATGATCGAAGGCTCCTTACAATCTAAAATGTACACAACTTGAGACTATTGTCATACAACGTCACTATACATTAAGTTATAAGACTTAAATACCCATCATAAAATTGTGTTATTTAAATTAAAGGATGCATGACCGCATCATTTTCTTATAATAAAATTATTTTTCAAGTCAAAAGGGTTAAATACTTGTCACAAGACAGGTACTTTTTATAAAGGACACAAGTTTAAAATTATTATTGCAAGGTCGTATCACACCCTTACAAAGGTTGAAACGTGAGCGAGTGATGAAATCGTATCTTATGAGCACATGGAAATGAGAAATACTAAACATAATGTATTAAAAAGATATTGTTCAACAACATTTTTAAGATACAAAATAAACATTACACATGTGAACTTTAATTATAAATCTATATTAAGAAATCTTTAATTATAGCCTCGATATGCAAAAGATCAAATCCAAATCTACCACACTTAATAGTTATCTGAAAAACATGCTAAAGTGAGTCAACTAAACGTTCGTTTGCTCATATATTTTAAGACTAAATAAATAGTTTTCATAATAGTATATACATTGCAAGTATGAATCAAGCTACAACATATTAATGTAAATAAAAGTCATAGAGCCATGAGCACGAAACTAAAACTACAGCTATAAGAAAACTAACAACAACTCTAATACTTATCACGAGAATAATTTGTTGTTGTTGTTGCAGAAATAAGCAATCAACATCAATGAACTATTGATTGATGCATTCAATAAGTATAAAGAATGGGGTTGTCCACCTCGATATTACTATCTATATGTTTCAACATCTCTATTCAAGAGTAATTGGTTGTATTATGATAATGGAAGTTTTAGCATGTGATAATGATGCTGCAACTAAAGTAGTATTCAAGTATAAAACATATTATATAAGACAATGATTCAAATTTTGTTGTTATTGTTGTAAGCGTCCCCCCACCCCCGAAAGCATTTAAAATGAAAAAGGGGATACAAGAACTCATATTTATTGTTTAGTGATTAGAGATTCCTTGATCCAAGGTAAGACGATGCTAAACCAAAGTTTTCTTATATATATGTATGTATGTATGTATGTAGGGCTTGCCACTAAGATTTGTGATTCAAGGTATAAGTTGTTTTAGGTTAATCCTTCAAGTCCTTTGTACATATTGTTGGGTAATGTGGCACCTTAAATATCTTTTGGTCTTTATATATAATGTATACTTAAAATGTTCAAGGCGATGTGTGTATGTTGGTGTAGTGTAAGATGGCAGCCAAGAAATAAAGGACATGGGATGGATAGTAATTGAGACTCATACTAGATCAAACCACTAAAGGTAAAATGATGATAATTCTAGGGCTTTGTTGTTGTTTTTAAGTTTTTAAGGATGTATGCGATTATTGGTTATAAAACTATCTTGTTTACACATGCTTAATGAATCTTAGGTTTTTTACCCTCTAATTTGTGTATTGTGAATTCTTTTATAATTTTTAGATGTTAGATGTTAATTTATAATATGTTGCCTAACATCTTCAATGTTTTTATGCTAAGAAAATATCTATGACATGATATGATCCCGTGCGAAGGTGGTAAATTTCATGCACGATCACATGCATGGGTGTGGTTGCTTCATAGACTTGAATACCTATCAGATAAGCACACTTATAGTTACATGCTGATAAAATTTGAGATGAATGATTAGCGTACCAATAAGTTTATCAACGGTTGTTAGTATTGATAACATGTTTAAAAAATAGCACATGCCATTGTCACAAACCAAATTAGAAAATAATATCAATGTATGACCTTTACATGCTTGTACTTCGTTTAATTCTAAACTAAGCCTAATATACAATATCTAGGATCCCTACTGAAATTATAAACTAGAGTTTTATCAAGAATTATGGTTTTGTATGAATTTAGGATTTAAGACTTATAATTTGGGCTAAGAGGTTACCTAAAAATTCATAAACACTACACAAGGTAGGTTGAATACTTGTTATGAGGCAGTTATTGTTTAAGTGGACATAATTATGGATTGTTGTCTCAATATGGAATGATCCTTCAAGCCACAAGGATTGAATTTCCCAACAAAAGTGGGTACATTTTACAAATGACATAAGTTTGGATTGCAATGTCAAAGATGAATGATTGTTCATGCCCTAATTGTTGTGAAGAGGTAAGACCTTAATTATCTAACAAGGCATAATTAAGCTGGCTTGAGACATAAAAAGGGATTCCTAAACTTAATAATGAGTACTTAAATACATGTTTAGGAAGATTAGTGTTGGAACCCTTGGAAGATTCACATTTAGTCTTTGTGTATATATTTTATAGTTTGTACTAGTATAGGGACTAGTTTTGTAAATTGTTAGTTCCTTAATTGCTAGTATAAATAGCTTTGTCTAGAAAGTTAGTTAGAGTGATTGAGAATAGAGATACAAATAACAGAAAGAGAGAGAGCTTTTTGCATGCAATTTCTTGATACAATCTTACAAGAAGTCAAGTAAGTTTGTTGAGAATTGCTAACTGCTTTCTTACTCTTGTAATTGTCTTAGCTATATCAATGAACTGTTGAATTTGTTGATACTGCTTGAATTGATTACAATTGTTTGTGTTTCACCTGAATTGTTCACATAGATCATTACAGATTGTCTCAATTGATCCTATTAATTGATATCGGAGCCTATCAACTGGTTCTGATTCA
>BJCM01093671.1:0-15296 GCA_018326385.1 Flaveria bidentis | reverse complement strand
AGTCGTTTCCTTCAGCTATTGCCCCCATTTGTCTTCAGCTGAATGCTTCAGTCGTTTCCTTCAGCTATTGCCCCCATTTGTCTTCAGCTGAACACTTCAGTCGTTTCCTTCAGAAGGTAACAGAAATCCTTCCGCAGGTACCTCCTGCCGCATGTGGTCTCTCAAATCATCCGAAGGCATTTCCAGTCACGTGTATTCCCTTAAATCTTCCGGGGGCTGTTCAGTCTCTTGAACCCCCCCCCTCAATTCTTCCGAAGGTACTATGAGACCACTAAATCTTCCGAAGGCAACTTCAGATACTCAAGACCCTAGGTGTGTGGAAACCTTTAGCCCAAGCATTTGGGCACAGAGGCCTGTCCTCATCATGAGAACCATGCTAATACACCAATGCACCCATTCTCTTCCGAACTCCACCATATCCAGTCCCAATCTTAAGTCTAACATTTAAGCATCTTAAACGGGCATATACTATAACCGACACATCAGTTGCACCCAGAACCTGGTAACAGGGTCATTATACAAGACATGCCCAAAATCTCTCGCATTTCATGGAAACAGATTCCAGACTTACATTGACATTCTAACCCCATCAAGACATATGCATACCATTACCAGAACTTCAGAGGCCTTTACTACCACATAAAATTTTACATATACATTTCATAATACGCACGGGTATGAAGACCCACATTTTGAAAACGTTTATACATACATTTTCAGCCCCAAAACAGTTGAAAATCAGTGAAAGAGGGGTTCTAAAACTCACCTTAACAGATTCCTCGAGCAGTCTTCCTCAAACTCGACCGCAAGAGAGTTCGAACACCTAACTCAACCTTACAAACGCACAACCGAACATACGACACACACATAAGCACATAATTGACACAAGAACGCAATAAAAACATATAAACCTTCGAATTTCTACCTTGAACCCGGTTTCCTCTTGATCTTCTTCAATCCCCGACAGTACGTTTCTCCCTCTGATATTTCGTCTGAAAAAGAAAAAGGTGTGGTAGGGGAAAAATGGGCGACCATGCTCCTTTTAACAGCCACTTTTGTACTTTTTGTCCTTCATACACTTTTGACCCTTCAACTTGGGTTAAGTTTGCATTTGCTATTCTTATCATCCTTTTATTGTCTTTTTCTTAAATTTTCCGGGTGTTACAAGTCCACCCACCTTATATGGGTTTCGAAATTGATTGTTTGATTTAAAATGTTTAACATATATTAAATGATGTAAAATAATTTGTAAATACAAACATGATAATTTAATCATTTGTTTACTTAGATAACATGTCCGTTTGTTAAAATTCAATATAAAAAACTGTGAATTAGCTAAAAATATGTACATGAAAATTTACTTTATAAATTATGGAAAATAATTTTGGTATTAATCAATGTTTATTGAATAGATTAATGTGGGGTTATAGTATTTTAAAAATATTATAATTTTATAAAATGGATTTTCATTCATAATATACATAAATTGTCAGTTTTAAATAGTATGACTTAGATTCTTGATTTTAATAAACCCATTTTTTTAAACCATATTATTGAGAAGACGACACATGGCAAATGTTTGTTGAGAATGTGTCATGTGAGAAACTATTGCTTAAAATTAAACCACATCAACAACATGATAAGAAATGATCTTCAATAATATTTTTAAAATTTTAACCTTCATCATGTAAGTGGATAATGTAGAAAGATAGAGTAAAATATGAAGAATACCTTGAACTTTTTATCAAACTGCACGTCATAATAAAGTATTCTCAAAACAAAAATGATATTATAGAACAAAGAAATCAATTGTAGATTTATTTTAATAAGAATATAAATCTTTATATGTATAACAAAATTGTATAAAATCTGGCAATAATGTAAGAGGATTATTTAGGAAAATTATGTAAGGAATATAATATTATGAGTTAATTTTAGGAACGTTAATTCAAATATTAAATTTAAATTATTTTAAAATATGATATTTTGAAAGAATGTATATTTAAATCATTTGATATCTAATAGTCATAATTATTGATTTTGAGAGGATAATATTTTTGGATGGTATTTATAAAATTGATGGCTAATTGTTGTTAGTATAGTGTAATTGGAAAGTAGTTAACTAGTGTAATATAAAGTATTAATGAGTTTATTAATCAATTGATGAAATTGATAACTAATTGAAGTTACTATAAATCATGCATTAAAATAAGTACGTGTCAATATTTTGTTGAAATTATAATGTTAATAAAACGACACGTGTCAATTGTTTGTTAAAAACCTGTCATGTGTCGATACATTGTTTAAAACCATGACACATGGTTAAACCTCCTTTCATTTATTATATATAGAGATTTTTATATACACACAAAATTTGATTATATTTCTATGACTCCAGGTTTTCATTTCATTTAATATAAGTCCGCACATACAAATAACAAGCAACTCATAGAAGCTTATGTGCAACGACTCCTTAAGTTATTATTGTGTTTGTTGTTGTCCATCCACACGAACGATCACAAACGTCTTGGACGGACCCCCGGAATTTAATTGTCTTTTATTTTATATCTTGCTTTATATTATTCTTTTCAAATTTGTACATTATTCAACTATTAAATAATGTTCGACCTTTTTTTGTTATTTTTGCCAAGTGAAATGTTCCACCGTTTTAGAAAGAAATGCATTGAATAAAAAAGTAAAATGATCCCAGACTATACGCTATTGTTCTTAGAGACATGCATTAAACATGATACGTTTAGAAGTCGTTTTAAAATGAATTTTAAACTTTGAATCCAATTATAATGAAAAAGAGCAATTAAAATTAATATTATAGTAATTTACTTTATCATAAAATAAACTATAAACAATTAAATTTAGAGGATACTATATATATTTTTGTACAAACTTGTAGAAGTGTATATTCTTTTAATGTTATAATTTCTAAAATATAATATATATAATCCTTTCCAAACTTGATTTGAGGATAAAATAATTTTTTTTAATTTTAAAAAGTATAACCAAAACCATCAATTGATTAATAATGTAATGTTTGTTATATATTAATTATAGTTGGAACGAAATGAAGTTTTGTAAGCTAAATAAAAGTGTAACGAAATTAAATAATATTACACAACATTTTTCATTCCCTCACATCTCAAAATCATTCATCTTTTGTTATATATTAATTATAGATCAAACGAAATGAATCTTTGTAAGGTAAAAAAAAAGTGTAATGAAATTAAATATTACACAACATTTTTTATTCCCTCATCTCAAAGTCATTCATCTGTCTCTTTGTTTCTTTTCATTTCATTTTCTCTTTCACCCTTTGTTCACCACCACCACTCCTTTTGGTTACCTGTGATTCTGTTCAAGATTCAGATTCTTGATTTAGAGATGTATCTATATATGCTAAGCATTGATAGAATTATACATGTAGAATATGTACTAAAAAGCTTTTATTTTAAACATATATATCACAAAACTTGCGCGATCATAGTTGTTTTACATGATACAATTATACATGATGAAAGAAGCAAACTTTAATGTTAATGAGTGTGAGATCTCTTCTTTAATTTGCAGAAAAGTCCATTTTTGGTATGAATTGTGGCTCCTGTTACAAGTTCTACAGAATCTGGAGATCCTTTTAGCTCCACATCAAACTTCTGTAATAACATTGCTAATGCTATCGTTGATTCCATTAGCGCAAATTGGTCTCCGACGCATCTTCTTGGCCCGCCACCAAATGGCAAAAAAGCAAAGTCTGATACAACCTGTATCATCAGCCATGAACCCTTTGTTAGAACTACATGACTTTCCAATATGTGTTTTAAGTAGAGATTTTGATTCGAGTTTGTTTGAGCTCAAACAGGTCAAATCCAAAACACGTTTAAAGTCACCCAAGGCATATTTTAGTGCATACCACCTCTTTATTCTTTTTCTTCGAAAGATTAAAGTAGTTATTGTTTTTGTAATCATAGTTAACATGTACTAAAAATGGTCCGTTTCTACCTGAACCTATTTTGACCCGCCATCCAATCTAATGACTGTATTTTGACCATGACAGAATAAGAGTATAAACCTCATTTGGGTATAGAGCTCCTGGGCTTCTAGATGGATCGAAACCAGCCCACCCTTCAATGTTATTGTTATCTCTTTGAACAAGAAACCTCTCAGGTTCGAATTCATTGGGGTTCTCCCAGAAGTATGGAGATCTATGAAGGTTATATACCTGTTGAAAAAATTCAAAAGACCTTAAATATCACCAATGCAACACGCGTATTCTGAAAGAGTATTGGCAATCTAGAAGTGACAAAAGTAACAGTTGATTACTTACTGAAATAAATAGATCTATCCCGGCTGGAATTTGATATCCTTCGTTCTCACCCTTATAACCTCCTGTTAGATTGAATGAGATTCATGGCATTAGAAACTTAAAAAATATTTTTTTATTACTTTGGTATTATATTATAGATTAAATTGATTAAAGATCTTATGACCTGGTAATCGATCTGGTTTTAGAGAACGTCTAATGAGTAATGGAGGTTGAGGATACAAGCGTAGACTTTCGGAAATGATTAGTCTAACGTATCTACAATTTTTAAAACAAGGGAAATCAGTAAAATAATTTGCAAGAAGTCTTTGATACATAAATTACCAACAGACATCACCGAAAAATCTCAGCTATAAATAATTTTACATACTCTAGCTTTTTAAGTGACTCCAACGTTATTCCACCCAGTGACATGACTTCATCAATTTCAGCTTGTGCTTTCTTCATTTTGTTGGGATGCTGCATAATGGTGGCTCATCAGACATTAGCTTTGGCCACAAACATTTATCTCTATATCCTTGTACATTAAGAAGTTATCGTATTTAGATCGATACTAAGATACGCAAATAATGCATATGTGAAATAATTGCTAATTAATATCTATGTTTATCGATGTGTCATACTTGAGCCAGAAGGAAGACAGCCCACGTAAGAACAGCAGCTGTTGTTTCATGGCCAGCAATAAGCATTGTCATCAAGTCATCTCTCAGCTGTTTCATGAAAATTTAAAAAAGTTTATTCAAAC
The DNA here is from genome assembly GCA_018326385.1 of Flaveria bidentis. Classification (NCBI taxonomy): domain Eukaryota; kingdom Viridiplantae; phylum Streptophyta; class Magnoliopsida; order Asterales; family Asteraceae; genus Flaveria; species Flaveria bidentis. The sequence goes on along the minus strand of BJCM01093671.1, from coordinate 10,218 downwards.
AAATATGATAGCACAAGCAGTTTGCAATCATCAAACTCTCATCAATCGATCAATTTCGGCAGTTTGTTTATATTTGAATAATTATATTACTTTTGCAATTATGTTAATTCAATAGTATCTAGCACATTACTTATTCGGTAAAAAGTATAAAGTTTGGCCAAAAATATGTTTGTAGGTCTATTTAACCAGTTTCAACTTGGAACTTATTTTGACCCATTACTCACCCCACCCAACTTGCTACCTCTAATTAAATCAAATTGTAGGACATACTTGTCGATCATCAACATCAACTCCCCTCATGTCAACTAAGAAACGCAGCAGACTGGCATCCTGAAACAAGTTACAACCATAAAAAATCCAAACAAGTAATACTTAAATATTAAGTGAAACATATTATATACCTTGAGATTCGAGTAGTCCCTTTGCTGCAGTTTCTCAACATCCGTTTCCTACCAATTCAAATTGTAAAATTTATAAACAATCCTATGAAAACATATGCATACTATTTGATCATCCAAAGTCAATAAAACCTTTACCTGTCTTGTCTCTTTTGCATTTTTTATAAGATTATCAAGACAATCATTAATAATCTTGAGATCATTTGCAAATTTCCGCTGTCTGGGAACCAGCCATCTAGCAGGAGGAAATTTCCAGTAAGGAATGTAGAAAGTAGATCGATGTTCGGCTTCAAAAAGGGTACCATATACTGCCTGAACAAAGCAGAAACGAGAAATTAATTAAGTTTTTACAAGCTACAAAGAGTTAAAGAAGGAAATCAATATGAGTTCACAGCATGTAGCTAGAGGGGTGAAAACAGGCTGGTCAGACGAGTTGACTAACGGGTCAACATGACTAATTCTTGGTACGGATCGGGTTTACTTCCAACACCCTTTGTTCAAAAATTTTGAAGTAACAAGTGTCTAAAACAGGGTGACAAAATTTTATGATACTAAACTATTTTTTTACGCTCTAATAAAATGATAAGACACACTTCGGGCGGCTTCCCATCATTTTCCTTGTTAGTTAACTTTATTTTCTAATCTTACCTAATTGACTCGCTAGAGATAAAAACTTTATATTTACATGTAAATGAGTTGAAATTGCTAGTTCATCAAGCAGAACACGGTAGGTAATGTTTAGTACTATCATAGGACCAGACCTTGATGACAGGAGATTCTTTTGTTACAGAACCAAAGTCATAATTGAAAACACCAAGACCAATTATATCAAGCGCCAAACTTGAGAATTCTGCTTCAAGATCCAACTCAATTTCCTGCCCACCTTGCAAGTTTTCAGCTTCTAGAAGCTTCTCAAGTTTTGATATTGATCTTTCAGAACAATTGGCAAACATTTGCACCATGGCTTCCAAATATAAGGTATGGAAACCCGGAGCTATAACTGTAAAAGTTCAAAACGACAGACATGACTGTAGGAAAAACATCATATTTACACATATAAACTCATATGCTATTATGCTTCATCAGTGGTCATCTTAATTATTCAATTGTTAAGAGAATATTTAAAAACTATTACCTCTTCGCCTTTGCTTCCAAGTGTCTAAGTCAGCAGGAATTAGTCCCTTTCCCATAATTGGTTCCAGAATATCAGCAAGAACTCCCTACATGATGCATATCAAGTGTCAAATGAAATATGAAATGTGGATAAACAGATCAAAGAGGTTTAGGAGAAAAATCTAAAATTTAGAAGCACAAACCCACCAACACATTTATTTGTCAACTTACCAAAATTTACAATAAATTTAAAATTTTATATATCAAATATGATTACAAAATATGCTATAAAAATAATATTTAGGAGGTCAAAAGCATACGAGTACAATTAAGGAGACTGTTGACTATTTCATTTTTGTTTTAAGATTTCAAAATTTACCCATTTGACATGTTGGGTATAAAATATAACCCAAATCAGACCATTTGTAAGTAAATGAGTTGCATTGTCACCTTTACATCACTTGTATGCAACTATGCATGTACTTACAAACTAGGGATTATGCAATATGCATTTAAGAAATTTCAACATGGAGGGACTAAAAAAAATTAATAAATTTAAAGCATACCTTATCATACGAAAATGCATTTTCACGAAGAATATGTCGGGCGACAATAGGATCTGATACAACAACAAATGCTTTTGGACCAAAGGCAAGTTTATAAACCGATCCATGCTGTTCAATAAACCATCATTGAGATATCAAGATCAGTAACAACCAACAAAGGCAAAACTATACACTACACCTCATAAAAATCATAAGATATATTTTTTAATTTTGCTCCCAAAGGTTTGACAAAAGTAACTATTTTCCTCCAAAAGATTAGAAACATCAATTTACCTTCAAAAGTTTCATAACTTATTTCAATTTTAATCCAAAAACTTTCATTATTTCGGATTTAAATTGAAATAAGTAATGAAACTTTTGAAGGTAAATTGATGTTTCCAATCTTTTGAAGGAAAATAGTTATTTGGTCAAACCTCAGGGAGGAAAACCGAACTTAACTCAAATCATAATTAATCAAACTATAACCATTGTCCATTATTTATGCTACAAATAAACCCAATCCTATAGTAATTTGCACAGTACTATTACCTAATTTCATGATGCTCATACAAGCACTAATAGCATTCAACTTGTAAATATACACAAAGATCATAAATTTCAAGAAATAACCATGTCGTATATCTATATGTATGTGTGTATGTATATATGTAGAGTGGCGTTCGTTTCCTTAAAAGATAATATTTTGAAAACTGTGAGAACCGCCTTAACCCGTATACTATTTATTATATAAATTGAACAGAATACACGTGTCTTATAAATGTTTGAAATTTATTTTTCAAGAAATATGGTATAGTTAGATTTTGTGTAAACCCGATTCTCACGGTTCTTAACATAATATTGGTTCTAAAAGAACTAGCACCTCTAAAATTCATATGTAAGAAATGAGTAGTACCTCAATGAACCAATCATACAAAGAGAAGAAAAGAGGTTTCCCAAACAAATCAGAAACAGCACCTTCAGCAACAGGCATGGATCCAATACTCCCACCACTCAAAAAATTCGTCAGCAAATTGCTTGCATTATCCAACACATTTCTACTCTTACTCCTCTTCTCATCAGTACTCACTGATTCACATCTGCAACAATCCCACATCAATTTCAAAACATTTTCATACCCAATTCAACAAATCAACCCAAAACACCGATTAATCAACTAAATTTCACAACAATTTCATACCCAATTCAACAAATCAACCCCAAACACCGATTAATCAACTAAATTTCTCAACAAATTAATCACAAACAGTGATTAATCAACTAAATTGCACAATCAGACTCGAATTAAGTTACCTGATTCGTCGTGTTGGTGGAATTGAAGTGAATCGATGGGGTTTTGAACCACTTGAAGATGGAAAATCGGTTGTGTTGAACTGAGGGAGTAAAGAACAGCTGCTGGTGACTGTTGCCATTGGTATTGAAAAAGGGTTTGAATTAAGAAGATGGTGGATTTGGGGATTGTGGTTGTATGAATTTCAGTGGTGAAATTTGGTGGATGATTTATGATTTTGATATTAAAAATGGAACATTGAGTTTGATGAATTTTGCAGTGGGAAAGAAGTTTAAGATGAAAAAACATTTGTTTATTGTCCGCCCAAAATAGGCTTTTTGATAAGTTGGAGATAATTGCATACTACCCCTTGCATTTTTTGTCTTTTTTCCTAATATTTTCTAAATTTTGCTAGATTGATATTTAAAGTTTGTCTTAATAGCTAGACCTTTTTAATATAAAACTCTGTCCAAATCTATTAATATTTTGCTAATTAATGAAATAAGTTGAATCATAGTTTACGTTAAACAATGATTTTAACTAAATTATGACGAAAACTAGTGGAAAAATATGTTTATAGTGGATAATTACATACTACACACTATACATTTTGTCTTTTCTATATGTTTTCTAAATTTAGGTTTTTGAATTCAGTAGATAGATTTTGAAAGGTTATCCGATGGAGTGGGATGGTTGCGCCTATTCTTAAGTCATTTTGCATTTTAAATTTAGCTTTGTTTAAATACCTTTTTTAAAGGTGGTATAATATTAAACAAAAAGACAGTATAAATTTAAGGTCATAAACGAATCGAACGTTAAACGAATAGTTGGGTAAGAAATTCATTTATATTCGTTCGTTTAATAAATAAACAAACACGAACAAGAAGATTTTGTTAGTTTAATTGAACAAAGTCTGCGTTCGTTGATTTATATTCATGGACGTTTGATAATATGTTTGAACGTGTTCACTCATTTAAAAGTTTTATTTGTAATGTTTGTGATTTTAATTATAAAATCATTATATGATGGTTTGTATTTGTTTGTTATAGGAACTTGTTTGTGTCTGTTTATGTTTATAAATACTTTGTGCGTTTCTTTGTGTTCGTTTACATTTGCTAAGTGTTTGTAAACAGTTCATAAACAAATTCAGTTCTTTAATGAACGAACACGAACAATCACTATCCGAGGCAGATATGTTGTAACCACCTCAACTTAAAAATTTTACACTCCATAAAATTAAAGCTACATCAATCTAACTAAAATTTAAAGTTGGACCCATTTTTGGCCCATAGATAACCCAACATTCTTGATTTCTAGTGTGACAGTTTTGCATCGAAAAACTTTCTTACAAAAACCAATGTACTGTTTTAAGGTCTTTTATTGGTTCAGATGTCTGAATGGTTTGAACATTTTATGGTTCAGACTGTTTGTTTCGTGAGTAAATATTTGAATGGTTCTGACATTTGTCTTTGAATAGTTAAGCATTATACTAGTGCTGAATGTTAAGAGGTCTAATGTTGAATGGTTAAAACCTTTTATTTGAATTGATCAGACATTTGCATTTGAATAGTTAAACGATATACTAGCTTTTAATGGTTCAGACATTTTATTGGTTCAGCACTTAATCATTTAGAAATTGTCAAACAGCCCTTAAGTTATTGTGGACTCCCCAAATTGACAAACAAGACTATTGTATTATTTTTCCGGATTGAACGTTAAGAGTGTAAGCTCTTATACATCCACTGGTGTAGTTTGAACATCCTCGTAGGGGGAGCGGAGGTGAAATTAATTTTTTTACGGGGGACGAACTCGAGATTTATATAAAAATTTACAATAACAAACTAAAATTTAAAACTACCGACGCTAAAAATAGGGGGAACGACAACACCCCCCGGGCCCCACTATCCTCCGCCATTGTACGTATCTCCATAGAGAATTATTTAAAATCGATAAAACATGCAGAAATCGCTGAGTTCGTAACTGAGACTTCAAATAATGAAATTCACGTCCGAGAGCTAGGGTGAATCGTGATCACATATGGTTCAACCTATTTAGACGTTTATGTCTATTATTTATGAGTCCGTAAAGTTATGTTCGTTTTAAGCCGTATTTTTTTGCCTTTGTTTGCTTGCTTAAGTATGAATTTATTGCTCTAAGCATGTATTTGTAAATTGTAATCTCATGCATCATTAGCAAAATAAGGAAAAAGAAAAATCATACCATAACAAGACCAAGTTATCTTATTTTATCTTATGGGTAAATGGGATACCACATGTCAGCATCACAATTATTCTCATTAATTTCTTCCCGCTTTTCTCTCCTATTAAATAATTATCTTAATTATTAATAAAATTATTTTAATACATTTTAATATATAATAAATTAAGAAAGAAATTTATTTATTTATTAAAGTTATTTCTAAATAAATTGATATTTTTAATAAGTCAATTTTTTCAAAACAAAAAAATAATCAAAATTGAGAGTTGTAATAAGAAAATTTTTTAAAATAACATTTTTATACGGTTTGTTTTACAATAAAATGTTTATTTTTTAAAAAATTTAAAAAATTTGATATCATTGTTTTATTATTTATAGTCATTTCTGATACGTAATTTCAGTCATATCATATCTTAAAATATCATTTTATAATTAATAAATTTATTTATATCAATATTTTATTTATTCAACCCGTGTAATACACGGGTTTATTAAAGCTAGTTTTATATATATATATATATATATATATATATATTTGTTTTTGTCAATGTTATGGTAACTTTTTATAACAAAATGCAAAAAGTTACTATTACTAATGAAGAAGTTCAAGTGCCTTCAACAACGTCTCTTTAAGCCTAACAACATCAAGCGTTACATCTTGTTTATCCATATATACAGATCTATAAGCCTCCCAACCTTTCCGTTGTATCGAATACGGATCTTTAAACACCGTATGGTTAACGGGATACTGGTATATTAACGTACTCTCAACTTCTCGTATATCGTACTCCAAATAATTTAACCCCATACCCTTTGCAGGATCACCATAAAATGTTTTAGCCATCCAACCCATGTTCCCCAATGGAACCACTTGTATAACCACACCATTTTCAGGCATAAACACCATGTTGGTTAGCCCCGCACCATGAACCCCCATCATCACATCACATGAGTTCACGAGCCGCGAAGTCTCTTTCAGATTCGCGTTCATCTCGGTCACTACTACCTCGAATCCCATGTCTCGTGCTGTGGTCACAACATCTTTTACATTCGTAAAAGCTCGGGTTTTGACTCTTGAAACTATTAAGAGCCTCGGCCGCCTTTTAGTGGGCCCGTTGGTTAGCTTTATCGTGCTAGATCGGGTCAATGAGTAAGAACTTCTCAAGAACTTTGTGAAGTCCTTCATTGAACCCGTGTTTAGCTCTTTGTAGTCGTCTTTTTCGAGCCCGATAATCATGCTTGAAAAGCAGTGTAATTCGTTTTCATGATCAATGTCAATAGTGTCGTATTTTGATAGTTTTTCTAGAAGCTCTTGGAATTTGCCGATCCACCGAGGGTTCTTATTCGCCACGAGAAACAGTACTTCTCGGTTGAACCTCTTAGACGTTGCGTATAGCGGGATGATGGTGTCCGAGAAGGCGTGAAAGTTGTTCCCGCTATACCCGCCAACCGAAAAGACCACGGCTGGTACATTGTGAGTTTTGGTGCATTTGGGCATGGTTTCATCAGACTTTTGTTGTATCGTTTTTATGGTGTAATTTGTGATATTTTGCATCGCGTGTTTGTCACCTTTACGCGAGTATGGCTTTAGCGTCAAAGATGAGTTTACGCCATTCGACGTTGACACAAAAATGGTTGAGGAACTTCCATGAATCCTTATGTCACCGGTCATCTCGCATGTATCCGATCTTCGTTTCATTGTGTTGCAAACTAGCTTTCTTTCATTTGTTTCAACATCTAGACATCATCACGATGGAGAATAATTTAAAGTCAATATTTTTGTGTCTAATCAAGTATATCTCTATAGCTTCTTAAAAACAATTTTAACCCTTTTTATGTTTTCCATCGTGACAAATATTGCAAGAAGTACTACAAACCAATTAAATCATTTTATGTATTTGTATATTATAAACATTCACATATGTGTAGTTTTTTTTTTATTATAATTATATGATCTACATACACTACACATGTATATGAAACCTAGTAGTAGTAGTAAAGAGAGGGAGAGAGGGAGAGAGGGAGAGAGGTAGACTAAGATAAATTAATCTCAAAGGCTAAAGTTAATTAACATATTATAATTAAACATTCTTCAAATTTTTTTAACAAGTGAATGACTTAAATTTATTCCATAATTTCTTGTAATATTTATGGTTCAAAAAAGAAACTCATCGATTTATAGAAATTTAATTTTTTTTGTTAATTTTCTTATATTCTGCTAAAATTTTACAAAAGTAATAATATTTCGTAAAAAGTTATTATAAGACAACGGCCTTTCTACTTACATGGTCGAATGGTTATTGTATTCGTAACTATCACCGATTTGAGCTCCTCGAGTATCATCAATCTCAATTGTGCTACAAAGAGCAAGAGAAATCATATCAAAAGAAATACAATCAAGCACTCAAACCATATAAAAAAGTAGTACACTTACTCATGTTATTCCAAAAGAGTAAAATACACTCAAGTCTCAAACTTGTTTACTATTCACGTATTTGTGATTTAAAAAAAAAACCATTTACTTCTTAAACGGGTCAAGATTTAATTAAATGTCAAAAAATGTTAATATACTTTTTGGTTATATAAGGTGATGTGTGTTTATAGTATCTATATAAAATGGTTAGATTTAATGAAGTGATAGTCACAACTTTTAATTCACTAAAAAGCCTTACTATCAACAAGTTATGTCAAAATTATCATATAAATACATGTATATTAAACAAGTTGTAAAATCTAATATGTCAAAATTAGACCTAGAGTCTTTTTCATGAAAATGATAAAGCAAGTTAGTTTTCTACGACGTTAATAATTTTTAACAAATAAAAGTATCAAACTTTATATACTGTATGCACACTCATGTGTGTACGTGCTCACACTCAAGTGTGTGCACATCATGCGTTGCACCTATGAACATCATAAGTTGCACCTATGAAACCATAAACTTCCCAACATGGAAAAATATCAAAATGTAAAGTATCATTACATTTACAACAACTTACAATATGGAGGACGGGGGTAGGACTTGAACACGACAAAAAAGCAGCATACGATTACTAAACAATTTGTCAATGCACCATATCCAAATCGTTTCCGGTCGTGTAGACTGAAGCTTCGAGCGTATATATCGTGGTATTTCATTTTTAGAACCTATAAACATGCCAAAATGTATATATCGTGCAATATATACAACTTAAATGGCCTGCAAGAAAGAATGATGATGCATTTGTTTATCAGAGATTGCTCCCCACGATTTCAATATCTAATAGTTGACTTCTTTAACCTACCCTCTAATATACAATGGTTTTGTATTTTGTCAATATATAAACCAAATGATTTGTTAGTTAGGATATTTGTATATTCATAAACTTTTAAATAACTTATATTCGATCATTTTTATAAGATTACTACGATATGATGTATACAAAAGATGGTTCCTTTATAAAAAAAAGTTTTTAATTGCTTTAGAAGCTTAAGAAACAATCTAGATAATCAAAAATTTTAATCTGAGGCTAATTAAGGGTTACAATTTAAGTGTGAGAAAAATGATGAAGGTTATTATCAGAAAACCTATAAATGTTGGTTTTTTCTAATTTTTTCATTTTAAAAAAACATTTATAACTTTGTATACAGTATTACCATAAAAAATACATCATAAAATATAACATTTTTAACTTTAAATTAAGTTAAATATATTTATATTATATATTTATTTAAAAAATCAAGCAAAATTATATATTTTTACCATTAAAAATATATATAGTTAATAAAACTACACATAATAAACAATCAAAAAATGATGTAGAAACAATAAACAAAGAGATATGATAAAACAACACAATATCAAATAACAACACAATAAAAACACATTTTGGAATTGAATAATCAAAAATAACAAAAACAACACAAAAACATAAAACAACACAAAAACATAAAACAACACAATATTTTCAAGTGGTATATATAACAAACCAGCACAAACAACAGAATAAACCAACGCAATTGTTGATTACTTCATCTTCAGGATGTGGTTTGAATCTACTATAAAACAACATAACAAAAGTAAAATTAAAAATTATGCTAGGACATGATAATGCTAAAAAGTTATTAGCATGTAATCATCAAAAACAAACATGGGGCACAATTAAACTATTGCGCACATGCTCTCATTAGATATACTTTTGTTTTAGAAGCACAAGATACATGATACGCCATTGCTGCAATAGCAATGGTGGACATAAAAGGAGGATAAATGGATAATGATAATCACTCGCACTTCACCGTCACCTGATTTGCCTCACCAAGCTACATATAACTTTTGTCACAAAACCGAACTTCAACTTGTATTAAACGCAAAATCAAATCAAATGTGCTTATGTAATATCCTGAATTTTTGTTAACTGAGAATTAACTTTGATTAGTCTTGTAAGGGCCATTGTTGTTATTTATGGAACTTGTGGTTTATGTATGTGTGATTTTTTGTTTTCATTAATTAAATCTTTTATTTAAAAGATAATAACTTAAAATAAAAAATTGAACATAATAACATTTCTAATAGATTATAAACTAAATAACAATCATAATAACTATGATAATAATAATAATAATAATAATGTTAATAATAAAAATAATAGTAATAATATTAATAATAATATTAATT
>BJCM01093666.1:0-16931 GCA_018326385.1 Flaveria bidentis | reverse complement strand
TAAATAATATTACTAAATTCATATCCACACAATGAAAGTACTAGAATGAAGAATTACTGGAAAAAAGTCAAGATAAAAAATCAAATTTTTCCGGGCATATAATTCGGGTAAATAAGCATATGGCTTTAGTTAGAGCATTCACATTAGCTTCTTTTTTTTATTTATATAATTATATTAAAAATTATTATATTTTTTTTCTTTTTTTCAATTAAATAATATTTTTTATACTCTTATCATTACTTTTTTTTCTTACCTTCACTCACAACCACTTTAAAAAATATTAAAAAATTTATAAGAATTGAATAGTAATTCTTCAAATGTACCATACACACTCACATACTTTTAATAATTCCACTATGAGTGCTCTTAATCAGATAACGTATTATCAAATCACGTACCCACATCATACACATTTAAACCAATCTCATACAATCTCTTACTCGATACTTTATCATCCCAGAAGTTTTTTTAAATGCTTTATTTAGTTTTAGATCATTATCATATTTGCAATTGTCAAATAATACCTAACAATACTCCTAGAGTTTCATTCAACAAGACATCCAATTTGATTGAGAACATCAAATAAAACCATATATTGAACACATTTCCCACCTTAATGTGACATTAGTGCTTCCAAACATGAACTTGAAAAACACTTATTCTGACTCCTTATTTTCTACTAACTAGCCCCCAAGATATTATTATCATATAAAACCAGCATATACTCTTGACTTACTCCAAACCATACATCTTCCTCATCATTATAACGAAGTTGGTGATCTTTTCAGGGTTGGTTAAAGATTCAGAGACGGTTTCTCTAGCCCATGATCGTGTGATCCATGCAGCGAGTTTTGGGTAGTGATCCTCCAACTTGAAGCCACCAAACTTCTCGTAAGCGGGGAACCATGAGGTTTGACCTATGAGAAGTATGTCAACATACCCAAATGTGTCCCCATTGAAGTAATCTTTGTCACCCAATGTTCCATTCAAATACATCATGATCTCGAGGAAATTGCTCTTAGCGGCTTCTACTTCATCCTTTTCTTTTGAGCTCCAAATGGCACGACCCGTTGGATAGACCTACGATATAAATGTAGATTGAGAGAGATGATCATAGTGTGAAAAAATAGTTCGGGAACCTACATTACTAGAAAACTCACATGTATCGATCTTAATATAATTAGGTTTCCTGATAAAATGTGTTATGTAACATATTGGAGCACTTAAAAATTAACAAGATTAGGTTTGTAACAAAGAGACCGAGTTATATTATGGAGAAAATAATAAAACCTTGTATTTGGTAAAAAAAACCAGGTTTTATATCATCAAATATAGTTCGGTTTATGGTAAGAAATCAAGCTCTATTAATAATTGTAATTGAACATTATATTAAAAAGTATGATAGAAGTTTGTTTAAGCAACTAGGTTCTATTATATTTATAAAAAAATAAAAATAAAAACAAAACAAAAACGGAACATTTTAAATATATAATAGAATCCAGCTTTATAAGCATCAATGTTTTATTATCCAGAGTGAGACGTTTTATTATCCAAAGCGACAGCTAGTGAAATTTTCAATACACTCTAAGGCTTATAGTGCCTTGTTCTTTGTAAAGATGAATTTATATCACTAAAATGGCAACCAATGAGTTTTTTAAAGCTTATAGTTACATTCTTACAAACTAATACAACTCTAATGTTTTAACATGGTTTCTTTATTTACTTGTAAAGTTTTATCTCCAAATCTATGTTATTCCTGGTATTTTATTACCATCCTTTTGGTCATGTACATTGTTTAAAATGAGGCATAATAGGTTTTGCTACAACTAATAGTCTTATATTGTAGCCCACGTCTACGATAACAAGACTTACCTTGCGGTCAATGTAGTCGGCCCAGAACCTTGCGCGAGATTTCTCATACGCACAGTCAGGTAACAAGGGCTTGGCAGGCCAAACTTCATCGATGTAGGCGATAATGTTAGCGGACTCGCAAATGGGCTTGTCGTCGTGCAAGAGCACGGGCACTTGTTTGTGGACAGGGTTGGATTTAAGCAACAATTCACTCTTGCAGTTCATCAAATCCATCTCTAAAACCTCTTCATAAGGAATTTCTTTCTCAGCCAAAGCAACCTTCACCCTCATGCAAAATGGGCTAGCCCACATACTCAAAAGCTTCACATTATCCTTTCCCATTTGTGATTTGTGTGTGTGTTTTCTGAATGTGTTTTTGAATGATCATGTGAGAGATAAGGTTTCTGTTTATATAGATGTGACAATGGAGCTCATTGTGTTCACCACTACAAGAAAATCATTGGTTTTGCCACATAGAAAGTTGTTTCATGGCAAAAGGTTAACTGGCTGACGTCATCAAATTGTTGATGATTGCCGGCACAATTGCATAAAATCGAACACACTATTGTGTGCTCAGTTTACAAAGCAAAACTTATATGTTAAGTAATTAACGAATGTGCTTTGACTTTTGAGATCAAATGTACAACTAGTACTGCATACCGTACAAATGAAGAGGCATTAGTATTCTAGATTTTCATTTATTCACATTGTACAAATGTACACTTCCTGATTCCCTTTAACATTTGTCAACGTGGATTCACCTTCCCTCAAGCTTGCTGGGAAGGACTATGTGTACCTTATATTGTCATTCAACTTCAGAATACGTAGCTATGTGTATGTCTAATGTCATTTTCATCAATTCGAAAGGTTTAGAATACAAAGTCGTGGTGTCGTGAAAAATGTACAAAAGAGGGAGGGAGGGAGGGGAGTTATCAGGCAAGATGGATTTACACTTGCATGATAATTATCATATATAGATGAAATTATCACATAAGAGGATGGAACTATCATGCTTTGGGGTGTAATTATTATGCAAAAACTTCATACATTTCATACAAAAAATACACTTAGTATTAATTAATCTTAAAAAATAATGCAAATAACGATCTCAAAGAAAGATTATAAATCAACTCCTATTTATCATGTTAGCGCGGTCTAGCTTAAACAACTAAACTAATCAGTTTGATTTGTCATTTCCTAATACAGTAGTTCCAATTTGGCCAGAATTTCCGTCAAAACCAACCAAACCGGACCATTAACACCTTTTCATCATTTAACAAATTAACTTCCCACTCCCACACGCATATTTGTACTTTCACTCATTTCAACTTCACCTTAATCTAATTCTAATTAGGTCCCAACCAGAATTGACTATAACAAAAATATAACCTTTTTTCACTAAATGAATCAACAGAAAAGAATTAACCCAACAACATTTTACTATTCTGTACAGTTTGATGCATGCTTTTCAGTATAGACCCGAGAACATAGGGCAGTGTACAGAAAACTGACATATGTCACGTATCAATTGGTTTGGGAGCCTTGATGTAGAGGCAGATATGCAGGAAGTAATCTGGGTTCATTAAGTTGTTGACCACCCAAGAAAATGGAATTTCCATTTTGGGTTCAATGCCTTGAATTCTAAGTAACTTGATCACGGGATGACTTTGTTTTTCGGGCTCAATTGTTTGCTCGTTCTTGCTTTCCGCATTCATTGTGTTCAATGGATCAGAATAAAATTCTGGCAGAATCGATTTTACAGCATCAAGCAAAGTGAAGTACTTTCCTGCAATAAGATGGGTCATATTACAGTTAAAATGGCTTATAGCTTGGTTTGGCCCACAAACAATTTTTTGTCTTTTAAAAACATAACGACACTAACGTAGCTATCAAAATGCGGTGCTTCTTCTAAATCGCATACCTTCTGCGTTAAACTCTACAGGCCGGTTTATGTATGAGATTTGGTCCCAGCTATCAAAATGCGGTACTTCTAAATCGTCAAAATCGTCATGGAAAGTCCACAGGTACAAGCGAACAGGAATTCTACCTAATAAAAGTCCATACAATAATTAGTAAAATGATTTTTCGTAAGAAACTTGATATCCGGATTGCAGTTTTGGTCCCAACTTTTCAAAAACTACATCCGCGGTTGGCGGTCCTCACTATTTCCTCATTGTAACATGTTTGGTCTTCAGAAAGTATATTAAGTTTTTGTGCAATGACAAATATACCCTTGTGCTGCTTTAGATGAGCAAAGAAGAAAATGGAAGCAAGTAATGATTCAATTCTATAATCATATTACATAACTTGAACCAAATGGTAATTTTAGCTCCTAAGTTTTCACCAAAATCTTGAGAAGGACGAGATAGTTGCAGGACAAAAAAGATATCGTAATTTCTTTTATATACATAGGTCAATATCATTTTCAGTTATCAACCGAACACACTTGTCAATCTGAATGAACCTAGAAATCCACAAAGTAATGTGATTATAACAAATAGAGGATGGATTTTTATCCATTTGCTTAGTACTAGTTTGATTTTGGCCGTGTCTTAACTCAGATGGGTCGAATAAAAGATCTAGCTAAAAGGAGATGGCATCAAAGGGTTATAGGTAGAAAGTCCACTGAAGTGCATCATTATTGCATACAACCTCCTAAATCATTTTAATCAAAGATTTAGATTATTATTGTGATTAAATTGTTTTGAATTGATTATTAAAGCATTCTTATTTATTACATTAAATAAAAAAAGTATTAGTGGATCAACCCCCAATCAAGCGAAGATTCATTTTAAACTGGCAACGTTTTGACTCATTAACTGACCAGCCCAACCCAACCATCTTGCCACCTCTAAAAACAAACCACAAACTGAAAAAAGTTGTAGCGAAAAACATCTGAAGAACAATCTATACATATTCTTATAACATCAAAAGATATGGATGGACATACTTGCTTTCACTGTTGCAGTTGCCTCTGTCTCATTAACACTGTGCTGACCTTTCAAAGGAGATGGGTTCACTTTTCTAGAAAATTCATCTCCAATTATTCCAAGTTTAAGCTTAGACGAAATACGGTTGTATGTCTCAAGTTTACCTGTAAACAAGTAAAAAAACGACGAAAATGAAACACAAAATATCCAAAAGTTGGAATTACAAGGATAGACGGGTCAAAGGAAACTATAAAATATAATTCAATGAAAATGGAAATTGAAATTGAAAACCACGCAAAGCAAAAAGTGAAGTAATAGAAAATTCCAAATTATTAATAGCATACCATTCATAACAGAACGCCACAACTCAACTTGATCAGGATGAGACATGTTCATAACATTCTTGCTACTCCCATGAATTACATATGCGGCCTAATTATATAATGTGATCACACAGAAGTAATTATAAATTTCTATATTAAACGAAAGTATAACAAGGATATTGTTAATATGCATTCACGAACCTCTTTTAATGAATTAATATAACTCCATTTCACACTATCTTCTCCGTCACAAGGAATTAAGATATTTCCAGGGTATCCTCTAAAATGAACCTGCAAAGGTAGACATGACAGAGATTAACTTGCAAAAATGTTGGAGTTCGTGAGTTTATAAATCTACCTCAAGTAAACATAATTGCTAGAATTATATATTTGTCTTTCCTCCCAATATGAGATTACAACACACACACATATACATATGTGTGTATGTATATATGCATAAATATTGGCGTGTGTATGTAGGTATGCATGTATTTATATTTATATGTGTGTGATAGAACTAACAGCAGTTACAACAAGTAATCATATTGTAAGATGATAAAAGACTGAACTGAATATTATTAGGTTTAGTCACAATACATAATGCAAACCCTAAAACCTAATTAGGCCCGTGGGCTCATACTAATAACCCTAATAATAATATAGGCTAATACTCCCCCGCTGTCTAAGCGATAAAGAATCGGACTCTTAGACTGAAACGAAAAAAAAATAAACATAAAACAAAGAGCAAAAAACTATTCCCGATCTTGATCACAACTTCTGCCAAAATTCTTCAATCCAAACTCTTGCAATCTTCAATCTAAAATCTTGCAATCTTCAAATTTTAAATGATCATGTAACCATGCACGGGGCATTTGACGCGGTAGTGCAACGGCGGCATAGGGCAGTGTAGGGGCGGACTGTAGTCCTGCGGCGGCACGGCTGCGGACTATAGTCCTACAGGCGGCGCGGCAAAGGGCGGCCTAGCAGCAAACCATAGTCCTGCAGGCGCCGCGGCAGGGGACTGTAGTCTTGCAAGGAGCACGGTGGTGGACCGTAGTCCTGCCGCGGTGCGGCAGAGGGCGGCGCAAGTCCCGCAAGTACAAAAGAAAGAAAAAAATAGACATTCGGTGACCGTGGTCGTGCAGCGGTATGTCAAGCGTAGGCTGCTGACCGTGGTCCGACTAGAACAAAAGAAAAAGAAAGAAAAAGAAATAAGATGGGATATCTGAATCTTATACAAGTGAGCTAAACCCGATAAGAAATCTTCATCGTAATGAAAACCAAGCAGACATGGTGAAGGCCGATGACTATGGCCAGGCTGCAACAAAAAGGTTGCAAGTAAATGAGATCCTAAGATTGCAAGGATACAAGATCGTAAGGTTGCATGGATCAAAGTTAACAATATGGAACCGGCGGCAAGCAATAGAAGGTCGTGACCTTCGATCGGAAAGCTAAATACCAAAACATAAAAGATTAGGAAAACTTAACGGAGAATCTTTAAAAGGAACGAATGGTGGCGGGACAGGGCAGCAGCGGCGGTGATAGCACGCCGGCCTGTCTAGGGTTTTTTTTGGGGCAGTGACGGCTCGGATTTTATATTTTTGTAGTGGTGGGGTCGAGGTGGTAGAGAGCCTAGGGTGGCTCTGATACCATGTAAGATGATAAAGACTAAATTGAATATTATTGATAGGTTTAATCATAATATGTAGAGAACATAATACAAACCCTAAAACCTAAATGGGCTCGTGGGTTCATACTAATAACCTTAATAATAATATAGTCTAATATGTTGGGTTGTGAAGGCTTTGGGCCGAACTGGGCTTGGTTCGGGCCTGTTTTGCTACGAACAGAAAGAAGGGCAGCCGGCCCTAAGGCAATTAGGGTTATTTAGTTAATTCTTGGAGCCTAAGTTATTGCCTTAATTACTAACCCTAATCTAGCATTATAAATAGACCCATTGATGTAACTTAATTCTTTGAGCACAATAATAATATAAACCCTAGTTGCAGAGTGGACGTAGGTCACCTAGACCAAACCACTATAATTCTCTCGCGTCTACTCTTTTTTAGTGTGTGATTGTGTGTGTTTGTTTGCTTCCGCTGGAACCTACTCTGATTGTGATACCTAACATAATACATATAACTATTGTTTCTCCTAAAGATTATCATAATAGAACTTCCTAAGGTAGATATGAATTTATATTGTTTCAGACTACTGAAGCAACACTATTGTCATTTCAAAACATAAAGATGTCAAGACAAAAATTTGATATATATACCGTCAAATTCCAAGGTCTTTCTGGTTCAGCACAAAGAAGATCAAAAAGGACTCCTGTTGGTATATACCTGAAAATACCGGCATTATGTCAGATAATAAGCCAAACTCTATATACTTGAAGCAATCCAACTGCCAGTCTAATGCAAAGGCTAAGAGAATATTCACATGATTAAAGTTTTGTTTGAGCTAATGCTAGACAAAAATTCTCTTACATAGTTGCATCCAAAATGTCTCTCTAATAAAACACGTAGATGATAGGGAATGTTGATGTCATATACTGTGAAAAGATACGCCCCAGTCAGTTTGTTAGCTATAAGCAGACCTACTTGTGAATATATGATCTTTTTGCATCAACTTAGTGATATCTGGAATGTAATATAGCTGGGGATAAATTCTAGTTCTATAAACTTTGACTTTTAACCTTTAATAAATTGGAGATTGAAATATACTTTTCACTGCAAGGCTTTGTTTTCTGCTCATTGTTGAAAACAAAATTGTTTCCATTTAGTAAATCAAACAAAAGGAATTGTATATTGTTGTTGCATATTACATGCTAATAGTCAACCATGTACCTGTCACATCCCAAAGAAAGTTCATTGTTGATTTGACACAAACTTTTTTTTTTTTGAAATTCAAAACCCAAAACCAATAACTCATTGTAATGATGATAATGGGTAAATAAATAAATTATAAGATGGAAAGCTGTCAGAAAAGTGTTGCAACTTGCTAGGACATCCATAAAAAAAATTCGATGTTCAAGGTATATGAAGTGTAACTTCAATAAAGTTTCAATATAAGGTCACTACACAGATGAAAAATCATGGTTTTGCCCCTGGCCATAATTTTCAACTTGCTGGTGAGCATACCAGTTCATCATGGTACAAGTTGAACTTTGGAAAGAGAGAAAAATCATAACAGCATAAAACATGATTATATATCAATGTAAAGAAAATAACATACCATTTTAGAGGCAATCCTTTGTACTCAAACCAGATAGTGTCTACTCCAGGAGGAAGTGCTTCACTAAAGAATGGCTTGAGTTGTGAAGATAACAGAGGTAGGTATCCTACACGAGGAGCTAAGATCTGTACAGAAACATAAGGATTTAGTCTTATACATTTAACTATAATAAGCTTAATTACAACACCCTTCTAAGTACTTGAACCAAAAACTTCACATAATTTGATAAGAACTATTATTCTGGTTGCATGATCTATAAATGATAAATGAAATTCCCTGGTCAGGACATAAACTGAAGCAGATCATATTATGGTTGCACATCTAGCCCACATAAGTCCAACTGCATCTCCTTATCAGAAATTTTTCATCATCATGAGGTCCATGGTATTAAAATAGAAGTCTTTGCTTTAGGCCGCAAAAGGGCCCAACAAAATTTTCAGTTCCTAGGGTTCTAGGTTTGTTCTTGTACACAGCATTCAATGTTCATCTTCTTGGAAAA
Source organism: Flaveria bidentis (assembly GCA_018326385.1). Lineage (NCBI taxonomy): Eukaryota > Viridiplantae > Streptophyta > Magnoliopsida > Asterales > Asteraceae > Flaveria > Flaveria bidentis. Next base: position 8,091 of record BJCM01093666.1, on the reverse strand, counting down.
CCATCAATCAGACCTGTTTATCACATTCTGTTGACTAAATACACTGAGCATTTGTTAAGATCTGTAACTTGCTTTTTTCTTGTTTGAACTCCCTATTAGTGAAATTTTCTTCATGATTCGATAATGATAGGCTGTAGGCAGATTGAACTAGTGTTTTGATTTGGTATCAAAGTTTAATTAGCTAAATTTTGAGCTGCTTTGCTCCTATTCATCTCTTTATCTTGTGTTTAGCCGATTCTGTATAATCAGCATTGTGAACTTTACATAATTCGGACTTAGTCAACGCCACAAGATTAATTGGTTTCCATTAAACTTCACTGGTATATGTTGATCTATGCCCTACAGTTCCGTAGCTATCTGTATTGTCGGCTTTATGATATTTTCAACAGCACCAAACAATATTTTTGGTTTCCTCTTTGCCTTTCAGTTTTCAGCTTCCTGACAAGTTGTAGTGATCCATGACAAGTGATCTTAAATCACCAAGTCATATTGTCTTAGAAAGGATATGCATATATAAATGAACTAGAAGCTAGAAATAAATAATAGCTTAATACTTCTTATATTGTTTTGCTTTTCTATTTTTTTTAGGAATATCACAATGTTCAATTTGATCACAGATCAGGAAACATTCTCGTTGTGCCCTTAAGTAGTGTGGCTTAGAACCTTGCATCTATTGTATATTCTAATATTATATGTGATGCAACCATGATTTAGTTTGGCTTATAAATTTCCTATATTTTAGTAGTTCCTACGTCTTGTGATTATATTCATAGTAATTGATAGTCTAGTCTGTTTAGATGCATCTTCCCAAGACCATAAGCCTAAAAAACTAAAGGTACTGAATTGTTCCAGGAAGAGCATTGTATTTCACCTGGCCTCAGGTCTCATGTTTGACTGGATACCCTCCTAGGGGAAAACAAAGTTGTACTCATGAGTTATAAATATCAAGCAGGTCAGGCAATATACTCAAAATCTGTTCATTAGGTTTATATTTGTCCACTTCTACCCCTTGCTCTTGTATTTCATGTCCTTCCCTCACATCGTTTCCTTATTAGTACCAATTCTTACACTCATTCAACCACCTAAGATCTCAGATAAACCATTTTGTTGTTTGAAGATTCATTGTTGCTTCTTACATGTTTGAATATTCACCGTTGCTTCTTACATGTTTGGAGATTCATAACTAAATAACATATTTCAGGTTTTATTTCAAAATTTTGAACTTCTGATCAAGGACTAATTCTTACTTCTTATATACAAGAAAGGCCTCAAAGTTAAGTTTCCTTTAGGCCAAAACATGTTCAGCCTGCTGATGAGGTCCTTATGCCACTCTTAGAACCTTCCGCCATCTAAATTGATATGAATACACTCGTCAAAAACTTTTTGCATAGCTATTCTTCTGCTGTACAAACATGATTTAAGGTCCAACCACCAACATGGAGCAATGTATCTCACCAGCATACTAGCACTAACCATACATACTAGTTATTCCTCAAGTTAGGTTAAAACATCAAAGCAATCATTTTTAAAAATCTCAAATGCAAAATCGCAGCCAACAGTATAGTGTTCAGAGCATTTGGTACAACCTTCTACGCGAAACTCAAATCTCTTACAGAAGCACCAGATTAAATTCCGATTAGAAAACTCAGAGATCCTATTTCGAGGAAGAAACGATCCTAAAACACGCAATCCTATTTCAACAACATTCATACACAAGTAGTAGCACTAAATCAACACAAAATTCAGTAGGTTTGATGCGCATAGAAGAGATCAAACGCAAACATAGAATTATACAAATCAGGTCAAAATGATTAGTGAAGAGATGGATGATGAACAGTTACCAACCAGCGCAGGGGAGGGCGGTGGTAGAGTGGTGACTTCGGAGTCGTGAAGATGAATTTGCAGAGGAATTGCAGCCTCCCACACGTACTCTTGAGCTTCTTTTTCTCTTTTTTCCATCGGAGTTATGCTGCAGATCAATTCCCTCAAGTTTACTTTTGGTTATACTCATCAGGGGTGTAAACCGTAATCTGGCACTCTTGAATATGATGTTTTCACCTCGAGGTTCTAGAAACGGTTCACTTCTTACCCTTAAAAATGATATAGTTACAAAATGTCATGTTGGTTATACTCATCAGTAGTCTTGTTTTTCTCTAGATAACACATCAATGTCACGTTGGTTTCTTTTATTTCTTTTCTTTTTGTTTTTTCTCGTGTTATAAGATGTCATCCTATTTTTCATCACTTTCTTGTTTTAAATTTGCAAACGCTCTATAAAAAGGGATCAAGAACTTGATAGTACTAAGTAATTTTAGTGATCTTAAATTTATCCTTGGGTTGGATAGGGTTTCCGGCCACACTCCAAGCACTACATCTTCTCCTCTTAAGGATGTATAAAGCATGTATGGTTTATGTTTATCAACATTTAAAAAAATATGTAGTTTAATTAAAGTATTTATAATTGCATGTAATTATATAGTTAATATACACATAAACTTGTATGTTTGATGTTTATTTTCAACATTTATTGTACAAACCAAACCAAGTGAATTGGCATAAATTTTTATTATACTTTGTATTTTTATATCATGAAAGCTGAAAAATTAATGAAATGCTCATTTATGGACTTTTGGTAACGTAAAGATTTGTCATGTTACGGACTTTGGGTGTGTAGTAAAGTCCTCTTTGATCAAAATAAAATAAATAGTGGCAATTTCTCATGTTACCTGGTTGTTTCTACCTACTGTCAAAAATGTAGATGTTAAACATATATGTAGCAAATGGAGTGAAGTAAACAGATATAAGAAAGAAGACAAACTCCTTATCGAAGTATGTATGTATGTATGTATATATATATATATATATATATATATATGATTTGAAGTATGATTCACTTCAGTAGTAATTCCTAAGTGTCATTATTAGTTAAAATATAAGAATAGTAATAGTAATGATTATTATTACGATTGAGTTATAAACTTTAAGTAATGATTCGATCTAGCTCGTATTCTGAATAATTTTTCATCGATTCTCTTATAGTGCTTCCTCTTTATATAGAGAAGGAATACTTTGTTCATTTGTGAAGAAATTATGAGGATCCACCATCGTTTTCACCTTCACCAATCGATCAAAATTCCCCTTGAAATATATTTCTCCGTAAAGTTTACCATCGGCATAGCTATTGTTCCCGACAACACTAACACCAACATCAAGATCTCTATAGTTTAGATACGCTCCTCGCGGGTTCTTGGACACGAATGGAGTCATGAATTCATGAAGAACCCTACTTTGATTAACATAATAAGCTTCTGCTTCAACCCCATCTTCATTCCAGTTAACACTATACTGGATTTTGAAAATATTTCCCACGCGATGAGGGAATGGAGTCTCCCCCTCTCCAATCTCGTTCATTCTTCCGCCATACGGGTTGAAGACCAGCTCTACAACCCGTAGTTGTAGCATCTTTTGCCACAACGATTCGATCCCGTCTCTAGGAATCGGTGTTTGTAGGTAATCCGACTTTCGTTTTGAAAACTTTGGAGAAAAGCTTCTTTTAAGCAAGATCTCCACCGGGTTCTTTACGTTGCTAGACCAGAATAGCTCGGACTCGATCCAACTCATCCTCTGACAATCGGGTTTCCGGATACCTAGCTCCGGAAACCCAGAGTTCATAACAGAAACAAGACGTTCAGAGTCTCCTAGAAAAAATGCTGTGAAACTTGCATGAATAGTGTTTTTCGTGTTATCAGGTTTTAGATTTAATCTAACGAATAGATCTCTATCGATCTTGTCGGCAACATATTGCCAGCGGTTCACGATGTCGGTCGCATTTTCTTCGAGTGTTTTCGACACTCGAAAAACGCTAACCGTTTCGGGAACTCGTACGAGTTGTAGTGTATAAGAAATGACTACACAAAAGCTTGCACCTCCTCCACCTCGGACCGCCCAAAAAAGATCTTCTCCCATTGATTTCCGATTCAAAACACGACCGCTAACATCAACTATGGTCGCATCGACGACATTATCTACGGTTAACCCGTATTTTCGCATCAAAACACCATACCCGCCTCCGCTTATATGTCCCCCGACTCCTACGGTTGGGCATACGCCCGCAGGGAAAGCGTGGACTTTGCTTTTCTCCCATATTTTGTAATAAAGTTCTCCGATGGTGGCGCCCACTTGAACCGTTGTGGTTTCTTCCTCAATGCTAACGTTAATCGACCGAAGGTTAGACATGTCAAGTAGAACAAAGTTAATGTTGGAGACATAAGACAGTCCTTCAAAATCATGGCCCCCGCTTCGGATTCGAAGGTTCATTCCCATGTTTTTGGTGCAAACAACAGTCGATTGGACATGGTTTTCATGTAATGGGGTCACAACGATCATAGCTTTCGGAGTTAATGATGTGTTGAACCTTTTGTTTCGAATGTAGGCTTGTAATGTTGAAGCGTATGACGAATTGTTTGGACTATAGATAATTGAGGAGACATGATCGGATGAGTTTCGATTGGACATACACCTAAGAAATGACTCATAGATTGAATCATCATCTACGGATGTAACAGACTGAAAACCAAACAGTATCAGTAGTATCAGTAGTAGTAATATAGTGCAAGAAAACTTGGTTTGATTCATGTGTGAGAGTGTGAAACAAGATCAAAGTTCGTTTTTTTGTTGTTGAATATGTGATCATGAAAATAATAAATATATATACAAAATTAATCAAAATCCAAATTTGTTTTTACTTTATTTGACTTTGGCCAGCTTACATGAAACATTGTTGGTTTCATAACATAGGTATCATCGATCCACAAAGTTGGATGTTGACTTGCACTTGTGTTTTTTAGGGAAAATCCAGCAATCCAAACACCATGAGTGTTCGATATTCGGTTTCAAACCGATAAAATCGAAAACTAAACCAAAATCGAATCAGTAATACATGGATCGGTCAGTAAAGAGAACTAATAATCCTTTCATGGGCCGAATAATTGTGGAAGACTATTGACGGGCTCAACTTTACTGGGCTCAAACATCTAATGGACTCATACTTTAATGGGCTAAAACATTTAATGGGCTGCGTTGTTATGGTCTAACAGAGCCCATCCAAGTTCATAGTTCATTCCGACTACAGAGAAAAAATTGTAGAAAGTAACGGAGTCCAATAAAAAAAAAAAAGAAAAAAAGAGGGTGTGAGAAAGAACGAATTATGTAAAAAAGATCAATATTGAAATTTGATTTCGATTAAAACAATATAAAATGATTAGGGCTTTTTAAGCAGAAAAAATCTTTTATTCAAAGAAATGTGCAGTATACTAACTCTGAATCGGCTAAAGATTTCTGCTGTATATTCGAGAAATATGTTTTGGATTCTTATGAGTTTATTAACAAAGACTAGTAAAATCTCACACATGCCATAATTAATGATAGTATTCGAGATATATGTTTTGGATTCTTATGAGTTTATTAACAAATTATAGAAAGAGTAAAAGTCAGAATAAATTTTATCATAGAAACTATAAAATGTTATTTTTTTTGTTTGATGTTTTATTGAATTTGTTATTTTAATTTTAAAACATTTTTTAATCATGTTTGTTTTTCATTTTTGTTTGTTTTTATTATGTTAATCTTTTGTTAAACATAAAGTCCTAACAATTGATTGATCCATTCTTAAAACATGTTCAACAAAAGATTATCATAACAAAAACAAACAAAATGAAAACCAAATGTAGCAAACCATTACTTGACCAACAAAAACACAAAACCTATATAATTACTCCTAACGGTTTGCATGACCTCTTGCTGTGCCTTTTCTTTATATTTGCTACGGCAAACACTGTTCCCCCATTTTAGCCATATCTCTCGCAATCGAAAAACAATGGTTCCTGCCTAATCGAAATATAAAATCAATCTTAAAGTAGACTTCAATTGTACAAAACATGACATCAGACTTCAATCGAACAAAACATGACAAGAGTAGACCTCAATCAAACAAAGTCACAGACTTTAATCCCACAACAAACCTCAATCGAATAATTCGAACAAATCATGAAGATTAATTGAAATCAGACAACAGACCTCAATCGAACAACATGTATAAGGGTTCATAAAAGCTTTTAAATCGAAGTGTTCAGTCTCACTAGCCTCTTCATGCGTTTTTAAATTTTAATTGAATATTAATTGGTTAACTTGTTTTAACTGGATAATTAGGATGTTAAAAAAGACTTAAATACTTTAAATTTTTAGAAGGTTTTAACGACGTTAGTGAAGTGGATGAAATGACAACATTTTAACCTTTAGTGATTTAAATGGAAAAAGGCCTTTTTATTGAAATAATAAATTAAACGAAACGTCCGGAACGAAAATGATAGTTTAATAACTGGATAATTAGGATCTTGAAAAAGACTTAAATACTTTAAATTTTTAGAAGGTTTTAACGATGTTAGTGAAGTGGATGAAATGACAACATTTTAACCTTCAGTGATTTAAATGGAAAAAGGCCTTTTTATTGAAATGATAAATTAAACGAAACGTCCGGAACGAAAATGATAGTTTAATCTTATATATATTACGTATTTTTGTAAAACCATTAGAATTATTAAATATTACAATGTCATTTTATTCAGTTGTGAATAACAACCTTATTAGTAGGCTTGCAAACGAACTGAACATTCAGCGAAGAGTTTGTGAACTGTTCAATGGGAAGTTTGTTTACGTTCGTTCGTTTACTAATGAACAAACACGAACAAGAAAATTTCGTTCGTTTTACTAAACGAACGAACATGAACACAAGTTGTGTTCATTCATTTATGTTCGTGAATGTTCGATAATATGTTCGTTTACGTTCGTTAATGGTCGTTCGTGAACATTCAATGATGTGTTCGTTTATGTTTGATTATGTTTTTAATTTTTATGTTAGTTATATTTATGACAATTATATTAAGTGTTTTTAGATTTTTATGTTAGTGTTTATATAATTTTGGTAAATTTTGTGATGAAAATATTGATTTTATTCTAAAATAAATATGTGATCATTTGTATTCATTTGTGTTCATATACTTTTTTGTGTTCGTCATGTTCATGAACATTTGTTTGTTTTCGTTTGATCTTGTTTGTGTTCATTTGCGTTCGGTACGTGTCGGTAAACAGTTCATGAACTTGTTCATTTCCTTAATGAACGCACACGAACAAAGAAACTCGTTCAGTAAGTGTTCGTGAACGGTTTACTAACAAGTTTATTTGTTCATTTGGTTTATTTGCAGCCCTACTTATTAGTGAATCATATAACATTTTAATTTAATAATATTATAAATACTGTATCCACCCTTAGTATGTGTATCAACTATAATAACTACGCTATTTTTATTTATGATTCTTTATTAACATCTAGGAATAAATATAGTTACGAATGATATAAATTCCAAATGTTTGGTACAATAATCTAGTCTCAACCCATATAACAATTCCAAATGTTTGGTAAATATCGTCTGAACCCATATAACAGAACTAATCGATCATTTACCAAAATGTTTGGTGTCTCAACTCGATTATCGTTTTGTAGATCCTTAATATGATTGGAGCTACCTACGGTTTGTAGTTTAATTGTTCAACAGATCTAGTGAATTGAAGGAGTTCCGTTAACGATGCTTTTAACCATTTACGTCATTAATATAAAATTATGATTTAAGATATAATAATTTATAATCATAGTTTAAACCACCTAATGCCAAATATATATTGTTGACCAGTTGAAGTACATCCACATGATTTATAGTTCAGTGTTTTACAGTAATCAAGTTTACAGTTTTAAACAATATAAAAATATCATTTTAATTTTATATACAAAAGAATACTATAATGCTTTAATAAAATAAACAAAAGACATACACACACACATCCTTCATTGGTCTATCTAATGAGAGGACACGTGGCAATAGATAGAATAGGTAAGGTAAGAAAGAGGAAAATTGGCTCAAGTGTCAAGTGGACACCTTACCCTTTTACCAGAAACCACCCACCTTTATTTATTATTTATTATAAATTATAAATTATAAATTATAAATTATAAATTATAAATTATAAACTATAAATTAT
>BJCM01093663.1:0-16571 GCA_018326385.1 Flaveria bidentis | reverse complement strand
GTCAGATTGAGATCAAAAGTTATTTGTTTGTAAGCTTCAATTGGTGAGGAAAATATTAATGGATCAGAAAGAAAGTTATTTCTTTGAATATTAAGCATTTACTTACCAGTGACATATATGTAAGTAGTAATTTAATTATGTGGGATCTTTGTTTTCTATCATATCTATACGTGTTATAACAATGATATCACATACATATAAAAGTGAAAATTTTTAATCTTGCTATCTACCCTACCACCATAACATATCACATGGTGCCATATAAAATCTTGAAACAAACCATGTGCCATCAATTAAGGGGGGAAAATAATGTAGATTTTAGTTTTGGTTATATTAGAGAGTCGACATTTACACAGAATTTTATAGTTAAAGTAAGATACTATCCAATTTTGCCTCAAACTATTGGAGTTTTTAGATTTTTCATTAAAACCATTAAATTTCAACCGGGTCATTAGTTTATCATGCATTTATGTTTTAAAGAAAATGGTTTGTGAATGTGTTCAGTTTGTTAATATGTAAATGTTACTAATTGTTATTTCAAGACGAGTGATCTGTATTTTTAATGCAATTTCACCTCTTAAGTTTTAAGGACTTGCTACTTCATGTGTTGACGAATTTATAACAAATCTGCATTTATTCCTTGTACTAAAAGAAAGAGCTTTGGAAATGTTTTTGTATGATTTTTCTTTAACAAAATTGAAGGAGGGGTATGCAATTATAGGTTCACAAGCAAGGCTCGGCATTATTTGGCCTTAGCAACCATGCAAACATGCATCTAACATGAAACTTACAACCAAACCATTACGAGAGTTTGGTTCCTAGACGCCCTATACTCCAAGACGCGAGCCATTGTGACCGTCCATGAACCAAGCGCTTGTAAAGTCGAACCACTACATATGTTCAACATCTTGTGGGCATCCCAATCTTGTGTTGACTTGTTCCTTTGGTCCACACATTTCACATACAAAACTTAAAGTTTAAAGGTAGACTCTTTGGCTAAAGGTGATGTTGATGTACGTAAGGAGCCATCAAAAGGTTTTATCTAATATTGTCAAGCATAACATTTTTTGCATTCACACTTGTAGACCCTTTAAAGGTTTTATCTAAATCACAATGGGATAAATAAGATTTGTAAAAGTCTAGGTTTTTAGGTCATGCATAATGTAGCTAGGGGTTGTGGGAGGGGGAGGGGGACGCTCAGATTGGATACACCCTCCCCCATCTCAAATTGTGATTTGTTTGTGATTGAAATTGCACAGACACAAAGTTTAAATTGAGTCGTCAAATTTTTAGTGTATACTATTATACACCAACAAGTAATTCTTTACTTGCTTTAGAAAAATTGCCAATTTTAAACACTATAAATACTTAATTTACCCTACAGGGGAGGGGACGCTCAGATTAGATACACCCTCCCCCATCCCAAATTGTGATCTGTCTGTGATTGAAATTGCACAGACACAAACGCTTAAATTGAGTCGTCAAATTTTTAGTGTATACTATTGTACACCAACAAGTAATTCTTTACTTGCTTTAGAAAAATTGCCAATTTTAAACACTATAAATACTTAATTTACCCTACAGGGGAGGGGACGCTCAGATTAGATACACCCTCCCCCATCCCAAATTGTGATCTGTCTGTGATTGAAATTGCACAGACACAAACGCTTAAATTGAGTCGTCAAATTTTTAGTGTATACTATTGTACACCAACAAGTAATTCTTTACTTGCTTTAGAAAAATTGCCAATTTTAAACACTATAAATACTTAATTTACCCTACATGGTCCTAATATAAAGACACTCACCCAGATAAATCGACACTCCCCTATACGTTGCGTATGGGTCCATTCGCGACGTATATGGTCGAATACACAAAAAACGAGGAAAATTCAAAGAGGGTGTCAGAGAGCTATAAGTCCCATATACTCCTACGACCCCCTATACGACACATATAGGACTATACGACGCATATAACGAATTTCGACACTGACTACGAGGAAAAATTCAGGGGGCTGTCAGAGGGCTACACGACACATATAGCCCTATACGACACATATAGCCCTATACGACCCCCCTCCCCTCATACGACGTGTATGGGGCTATACCATACGACGTGTATGGGGCTATACCATACGACGTGTATGAGGCTATACGACACGTATAAAAATTTTGGAGTGTTGATTTAAAATATTGGGGGTGACTATTTAACGGGACCCTTAAATAATATTCATTAAATTATTTAAATAAAAATAATTAACAATAATGATTAAGCAATCATATTACAAGGAGTGTTTTTCTTAGATGACAGTATTTTTCTTTTTTATCACACTCACTACTACTAATATTCTTATGCAAATAATTCCTTATCATATGCTACAAATCTTATTTCATGTTGGTCTATCTAACTCTCTAAGATTGTGCATATTATTTGTCTATTTAAACCAATCATTCTTTAAAACCGTAGATATCATTATGTTTCATCTTGTTCAAATAATTCCTTCATTTGTTTCGTTTCTTATTCTTCAACAATCAAACTTCCATCTTAACACAAAAACTTTTCACAAATTATTCCTATGTCGTAAAACAGAGATGCTACACTAACTGAGACCTTGCTGCGGTTACTAAATAGCATACATAATTTCTCCTACCTTCAGTTAATACGTTTTATATTTTTATATAAGCAATTAAATTAATTAGGACCTAAATCAAACATTAAAATAGTAGGAATTAATAAAGGAAATATAAAGTAGGCACGTGCAAATGCATTGAAATTTGGGGTTTAAAACAAAATTAATGATCTTAAGTTTTGTTAATACTTTCGTTAAGAACAATAGAACATGCACATTAGAAAAGGTGCTATATAATTTATTAATCTTGTATCAACTACTTCACTAGTTGGTCTCTAAGATACCCTATATATCAAACACAATTACCGTTAAAAAATCAAACATTATTGTTTATTCAGAATAGTTTAAAAAATTGATTATTAATATAATTATGTAAAGCAAGTGGGTTTTCACACTTCGGGCTTTAAATGTTAAAATCTTACAATTGTCAAATGGTTTAATTTTATTTCATTTTATCGGCCGTTATATATGCTTAAAGCATCTAGAATGCAATAATCATATAATGAGCCACGTAAATGACACATTATTTCAGCTTTCAGTATTATTATTTCTTAACGTTTATAAACAAACTGCTCATCATAAAATTGTTCAGATATTTTTTATTCGATCTTTTTACCAAACTAATTTATAACACAACTAGTTTTAGTAAACCAATTTATTACACGGGCTAAATAATTAAAATATTAAATAGAAAGAATTTTTTTCATTTATAAAACGATATTTTAATGTACCATTTTATTATAGTAGGAAGATTGGAGAAAATTATTTTACAGTTACTTAATTAGTTCGTTCAGGTTACGTGATTAGGTTTCAGGTTCATTGGGTTTTTGGATGTTGTAAATGTAACCGAATACCAAACCAAAATAACTAAGGTAGAACCGGTATCAGTTTTCAAGTGTAATAGATTTTGTATTAATCGATAATCCAGTTTGGACTCAAAGTTGGATGAGGTATTTACAAAAGTAACCAAACAAAGAGAACAATTGAAGCCTTAAAGGGCTTGATTAATCGATTCATTGTTGAAACTAATTGGATCAAGCAAACACAATAAACACTAAATTATTTAAGAACAAAATCACAAAAATTATAAAAGCCATACGTCTCTATTTATAATAGAGAAACTTGTATCCTTTTTCAACTTTAATTTTATTATATAATTCAATATATTAATAAACTCTAACGATTATCTCTTTAACACTCAAACAAAAAATAAATTAATACTAATAACTATCTTGAATTTTTTTTCTTTATTTATGTTAACTTTTCTCCATACATATCTTCAACAAATTATAAATAACTTCATGATTCTTGTTGTATTATACCTTCCTTCACAAACCAAACAAGGAATAAAAGTATTAATTTTACCAATTATAAATTCATCAAAATAATTTGGTGAGAAATGTGCTTAGTGAAGCCCAAAGCCCAAAATTAAAGGTAATATCTACATGCTCACTATTCAAACCCCTTTCTAACTTACTTTTTTTCTGATAGAGGTTTGAAGAACGGATTATGAATGATCTTAACAAACAAACATAAAACAAAAAATATTTATTAATCATACCCTTTATCCAAATGACATAATTTTTGAACTTACAACATATAGTCAAAAGATTTAGTGACATACAATGTTCAAATTTAATAAACCGAACCAAACTTAGTTGATAACATGGTAAACACCGGAGCAAATTCAAAACCATAACCAATATTGTATCAACATTTCATATATTGATTGGGCACACCATAAATACAAAAGGGAAAACAAGAAAAATGAAACTTCAAACAAAGGGAAAATTAGGAACAATTAACCTTAATCTCCCTCCTTATTTACGATTAACTCAACCACACACACGAAAAAGCAAGTCTTTCGCTCAACACCTTATAGCTTCAATGCAAGAATTGAATTATCGGAGAGTAAAGAATGGGGTTCGTGGTGATCCGAATTGTTGTGTTACACCAATTTGGTGCGATTTGACTCCTTCTTACGTTTTTCTCTTTTCCACTTTTCCTTATATATTTAGTTTTTTACTTCATAAAATAACTTTTTTAAACAGTTTCTAATGAGGTGTTTGTTTTGCTTAGAAGCATTTTTAGATTTTTTTTTGTCGTGCAGATCATGTGCAGACGTTGAGGTCCGCGGACTACAGATATTTTATTACAGAAAAAACAAAAAACACCTAACACGTAATGTCAATGTTTTCTATTGAATTTTATATTTCAAGTATGAGTAAGAACCACCGCCAAATATAAAACTCAAAACTTTAAAGAAAACCATTTTAGTGAAACTTTAACTTGATTTCAATTACTGGAAGTCTTATATATACGTGAGTGAAACCGTAACCTAATAAGAATTCATATCGTAATGTATTAAACTCAACGTTAAACACAAGTACTTTGATGTATATATCACTTGAACTGTAAACTGTATATATGAAGAAAAAATTAATCAAACAAAACTCAACCAATGATTAAAATGGTAACTTGTTAAAGAGATCATTTTATCTTATTTTAATATATAACTACTTTACGTTTATTGATATGTAAAAATAAACTTGCAACATATTGTTATATTTTAGAAGATAATATTGATGGTGTAATTTTAATATTAGACATGTTATCCAAATATGTAACATACATTATATGTAGAACAGTTGAATAGCAACCTAGTGAACATTTAGGCATCAATAAATGATCATAAGTTCCTCACTTCTCGATAAACATCTTGATGGTAAAATGATATATTTTGAAATCAAAAGTTATGATTCTAATTAATGATACAAAGTATATATACGAAAAATATATATTTTAAATGTAAAACAAATGTATAGTAGATAACTAGTTCGTGAGTAAAAGAAATTAAAGAGGATATAAAATCATAAAAAAAGTTGTAGTAGCTCATAATTGAAAAGACAAAGCATTACAATATTTAAGCAACCTTAATTTAGAACAACATCAACATGCAAACTTTATTATTCAAAATTAAACTAATCCAACCTAGGAACCAAATATTATTCTTACCAGCAAACCCTTTCCAGCATGTTCACTTTCATAAAACCCTAGTTTCTACCCAACCCATGCTTGCCACGTGGCCAAGACTACCTTTGATCACACAACAATTGGTCCCAGGTGGAATTTTACATACTTTTAATTCAAACTAACAGATGATAAAACAACAAGCAGCTGCAACACTTCAATTCTACTCAGCTGCATCACCTTCTTCTTTCTTCTCAACCTTCTCTTCTGGTTCAGCTTCAACCTCCGCTTTCGTCACCTCCGTTGGCTCGGTTATGGCTTCGGTTTCCGCGGGCTTACCCTCGGGTTCTTTGGTTTCTTTAGCCTCTTCCTCCACACATGGCTCAGGTGCCACCTTTGCAGTCTGATCCACAGAGATAACCTTACCTTCTTCTTCCTCCTTTAGAACCACTTTGGTTTCTACCTCGGCTGCAAGGGCTTCGGCCTCCGATTCTAGTTCTGGTTCTGGTTCGGCTTTCGGTTCAGCTTCTGGTTCAGGAGCAGCTACTTCTGGTTCAGGAGCAGCTACTTCTGGTTCAGGTGCACCAGTGGTGTCAACAGGTTCCTTAGGGAGCTGATCCTCATGATCTTGTGGTTGTGGTGCAGTTACTGTTGTTTCTTGATCATTTTCGGTTTTCTTGATCGGTTGCTCCTCTAGTTTCTCATCATGCAATGCGGTTGTTGCGGATTCGACCTGCAAGATTTGTATATTTTGTGTCGTAAAGATTGCATTTTCTAACAAAAAGTTGCGTTTGGTAATAAAAATATTGTTTTAAATCTAATGCAACTTCAACTGATACATTCTTTAGTAAAAATGTTATTTTAAACATAGTGTACTATTTTCAAGGGCTGATGTAAGATATTATTGTATCAGAATCGCATTAGATTCGTTTTGTTGCATAACAAATGTTTAACAAAAATTGATATTTAATTTGTGTTTAGCAAATTAATGGATTTACCTGAGCAGTAGCCATGGATACAAACACAGGGAATTGACGAAGAAGAAGAAGAAGAAGATGATGATGATGATTAATGGAGTTTTGAGGGTGAGAAGAAGGGGTGGGGAAACATGGGTTTATATAGAAGTGTGGCCTATGAGAGAGAAATTAAATAAATACATACGGTTATACAATTATACTAATTTCATGTGAGTCATGTCTTAATTTCCGATATTTTATTGAGAACTTTTAGTACAGTTTTGCATTTTCATTTTACCTTTTTATCTGTCATGAATCATGATTACAATACTAAGGTGAAGAATCACATTTTTTTAGTTATATATATTTTAAACTTTAGATTCTAAAGCTAATATTCTGAATATTATTATATGGTCATGTAATAGATATGGAATTAATTTATTATACTTGGTTATCATATAGTTAATTTATTAAAATTAAGTATAGCTCGATTTTGTTAAAATCTAT
This sequence comes from Flaveria bidentis, assembly GCA_018326385.1. NCBI lineage: Eukaryota > Viridiplantae > Streptophyta > Magnoliopsida > Asterales > Asteraceae > Flaveria > Flaveria bidentis. Next base: position 9,509 of record BJCM01093663.1, on the reverse strand, counting down.
TAATTTGTGTATATTTGGAATTATGTAATAGTATATCATATATTATATTTATAAAATATTAAGTTCGAGTGTATTTGAAACCTCAAGACTAATACTTATTTCAGTTTGTTTTGTGCTATGGTTAACTATTATGTAAATATTTTACCAAAATTTATTCAACTTTGAATAGGAAATGTGTCCGGTAATTAATGTTACTTAGAATATTAATCAGCAAACATACACAACATGAACATGTTCATTTTCTAAACGTATAAACATCAGATGAAGAAAATTCATCTGTGTTAGCGTTTACGTTCATTCGTTGATTTATTCGGTTAATGTTAAACATACATGAGAATACGCCCGGTTGTGTTTAAGTATTCTATTTGCTTAGAGGCACATTTAACATTTATAAGTTATAATAGTTGTTTAAAAAAAATATGTGTTGGCAGTGAAAGTGTACAAATTTCCTTATTAACCTTTTATATGTCAACAAACCAAAACCTACAAGAAATTTGAATTTCACTGAGTGAAAATCACTGACAGTTGTTATAGGTCGTTATTTATCAATGTATCACATATAAAGAAAAAAAACTTACAAACGATAATTACCGGTTAGTAAATACTATAAGGGTGGCTTCAGATAGTTTGCGCATTAAGAAAAAAAACTTACAAACGATAATTACCGGTTAGTAAATCACTGACAGTTGTTATAGGTCGTTATTTACCGAGAAACCACCTTCCAACTATGTTAATGTGTGGGAGTTTTCTCTACAACAATTCATTTGGTATATATTCAGTTAGTAATAGTTAAGATAAAATTTTAAATAACTTTTGCACTCAGACTTTTCATACATATTTCAGTGAGAATTATTTTAAGATGGAACTAATGTTTTCACAATTTTCGCTTATACCAAATTAACAATGTAAAATTAAACATGAGATATGATTTTAATATTAAACACGAGATTTACCAATATTATGTGAGAGCTAGGATATGAAAAATTATTATACAATCAAACATGAGATTAAAATAACTTGTTCAGTCTTAAATTAATTAACCTCTCTCTTTAGCTTCTGGAAACATAGAATGCATATAATTATTAAAATGTATTAATTCGTGATGCAAATGATAAACTTTTTGGTGGGTTCAAAAGACGTCTACTCTGTGCTTTGTGCGGTCGGGAATGAAGTTGACCCGATCTGTAAAATTTCGTGCTGACAATCATACCATTTCGAGTACGCTAAAACACATAAAAAAAGGGGTTTTCATAGTTTTTTACTCCTAAAAGTTTTTAATTTATTCTACTTTACTCAGGATTTTTGAAAACATCTTCGATAACAATTGCAGTGTTAATACTTCTTGAAATATTTTGTTTTTTCACGAGCATATAATAATTTGTTAACAATCAAATCATACCACGTCTGACTACGTTTAAACATGTAAACTTGAACATTTTAACTATATTTTATCATAATTTTGGTATTTAAGATAAATCTAACACAAAACTATATATGGTTATTAGTACAATTATACTTGAGTAAAACTTGTAACAATAACAATATAATTGATAAAGTAAGGACACAGGGTTTATGATTTTGTTTATTTCTTATAGTTGAAAAATATATAAAATGATAACATTTTTTTAATCCGCATCTGCCTTTTATGTATAATTATATTATTATTTTATGCGATCATATTTCACTTCTTACGATATGTAAAAGTTGAGAGAGAGATGTTTCAGTGCTTGTATCATATAGTTTTCATTTATTTTTTCCAATCAAAATTACAACGTTCACATGTTTTACAATATTATTTAGGTAATAAATGTCCCAACTAAAGTTGCTTAAGTTTACGGACACAAATCAGTGAGGGAAAACATTCAGGTTTTCAGATAACATGGCGACAACAAAGCATATGATATGCATGTACGACAGACGAGCCAATACAACCTCTTAACGTTATCATGTCTAATGTCACACCATATGTGTCTCACACGGCTTGATTATGACGGCCACAATCACCATATCCACATTACCATACCTTCTAAGATGTTCTCACATGTCTTGATTCTAAAACCCCACCTTGGATCAAACTTGTGAGGTCACATAACACGCCTACATGGACTAGGATTAAATTAAAAAATTTTCTATCATAATATTATTTTATATTTATACTTTCCTTTAATGGTAAAACTTTTTTTTTAATATCATCCAACCTTACATTTATAAGAATCTTAACCCATATCACATTTGTATGGGAAATTACCAATATCAATAGAATACATGATCATAAGCTTTCATACTTACACTTATTCTAATCGCATAATTTAAATTACTTTTTAAATTTACTTTATGTAGTAAAACAGTTATTATCATTATTATTTTGATGAATTCTCATAATGATACATGAACAAGGGTTGAACCAATGAAGTTACGAGCCTTGGTCGTTACAAAAGCCGAAGATACCTCTATTTCTTCCAATAAATCAAAATTCTCAATGATAATGCCCTAGAAAGTGATTGTAACGTAAAATAAAAGTTAAAAGAGAGATGGTAAAGAGAAAAAATGTAATGTATTTTTACATTAAAAAATTAAGAAAACATGTACGATTAAATTTGTGACTTGTGACTTTGTGAGAATGGGCAAAAAAGTTGCATTTGATGATGACACGACGATGAGAAGTTTGGACGGCGAAAATGGGACCCACTGTGTTGTACATAAACAAAAAGTGATGACGTGGCAGATTCATGCCAATAGTCATGTGCTCTCAAGAATCAAGGCGGGACCCTTTCCACGTCGGATCATGGTCATAGTTTGGCATCATAGTGATTTTCAATTTTCATTCAATGTCTTAGTGATGGTGTAATTTAAGTATCAAGAAGTTTATGTGTCTTAGAGAACATACCGGTAAGATGTCCTTTTTTAATTTAATAAATCCGCTAAAATTTTATAAGATGTAAATATATATATATATATATATATATATCATTTTTATGATTAGATTAAGAGTTATATACCTGAAAAATGAGTTTTTTTATTGAACAACGTTGAAGTTTTATCTTCTTTCTAATAATCATGTCACTGTATTTTGTTTAAACAATGAAAACATAACTTAATTATCAAGAAAATGGATGGATTAGCTATAAGAACTACCAAATTAAACACTGATCAAATCGTTTAGGATCATAATTAGCTTTTCTACCTATATAAAAATTACAATTGATATCTTTGAGAACAATAAACGAAATTTATGTTTATGAGGTGAATGAAGTAGATTGGGACATGTATATTTTATTGGGTGTTGACTTGTGGTATGAATATTATAGCAGATGAATTCTTATCCGGCTTAATTTACACTATAGTAATCTCATCAAACCTAATGAAAATACGTGTTGTGGTTTTGTTCGTCCATTTTATATTCGTAAATTTTGCGTGTTGTGCTGAAAGGTGCATGTAGTTGCTTTATTGGTGAGAAAACTTCATCTTCAAGAATTTTATTTTTTCAATTTAGTCTAATTTTAGCATATGACTATAAGTTGACCATTTTTCAAGATTTTGAAAAAGAAAGTATAATAACCATCTTATATATAAGTTGTAACTTGTAGCTATTCAAACCGATATAAGCCAATAAGGGATCAATGACTTTTCAATCAGGTTGGTCGTTTTTTATGTTTGAATATCTCTCGACTAACATCTGAATTTTATGTCTGGATCAAGTTGTATAAAAAACAACTTGTCACTGGCTCACTGCAACCATTAAAACAAAGAGTTACAATGAGTTTTTTAAGATAATTATGACCGTAAAAACCTCGTACACCATTTAATAACCATTAAAAAAATATTCGAACTACTTAATCGAATTTGATACTCCCTTTCGCTTTTGCATTTCAATTTGTTTTTCAAAATCAAGTGTACAAATTAATCTTTTCTAAGTAAGTTTAAAAAACTTAAAATCGATCGAAAACTATAATATACATCACATAAAAAACCGCACCCTATATACCCGAGCGGTCCGTGGTTGGGAGTGAGGACTCCAGATCGAGCACGGTGGTTGCAGTCAAGTTACGAGGGGTGCATCAAACGATGCGAGCCAACGTGCCGTTGATGTTCAATTCAAAAGTGGTAATCATTTTGGTCGCTATCTTTGGTCCCTTTTTTAGTGAAACTTTCTGTTTAAATATAGAAAATTAAAAGCCACAATGAGTGTGGGCGGTGAACCTCGGGCCCATTAATTTGCTCTTTATTTCTGTTTAAATGCATCCAGTGTTTACTTTTTTTTATTCTTTTATTTTTTCTAATTAAGTCATCTCTAACTTAATTAGAGGATATTTAGTGCTCATGTCGAAACATCACGACGAAGGTAAACGGTAACGGGATGTGGTGATACTGCTACTCATGCGCTACTGTTGTACGTTGAAAGTGGCACGATGGTGAAGCTTAAGATAACCTTATACGCTCAATCTTTAGCCTAAGTATATGTTTACACCAAATAAACTAAGTTCCAATATGTATGTTAAAATAATTTTATCTGTTTCAAAATATGTGATCTTTTTAAAATAATATGTTTCATATATACTTTATTTGGAAATGTAAGCTAACTAAAACCTTATTTCAAAATAAATTATGAGGATTACAAATATTAGATGTCATCTATTATCTTGAATCTTATAAGGTCTAAAGAGGATATTACAATAATTTATCAGATAGAAGTTAATTATTAGTTTATCAAGTGTTGTATAAAGTAAGTGAGTAATAATGTAAATTAGTTCATATATGATTAGTATCAGGAACATAGTTAAAGTGAAATTTATTTATTTGTAGCATGGTGATCCTTTTATAATATATTAAAGTGTAGTTTTGATGTTATTATTAGTCTTCCTGTTATGATGTCAATATAGAGTGCATGTGAACATTTGAGTGTTTTTATATCTTCTATAATAATATATTTAGAATTTTACATTTAGTTAGAATTATGGTATTATAAGCTATCCATAACAACTATTTTTTTAAATAAACAAGCAATCATAAAACATGGGTCATTATGTTATAGTTAATTAGCAATAACTCTCTTAATTATTTGTTATCTATCAACCGCTAGCTATGTTACTAAACCCTTAACCGCTATATCAATGAAAATATATGTGATTCTAAGCTTTAATAATACAGATTTCTGAATCAAGTTACTGACGAGTGGAGGTGACAATGTCATTGACAGTGGCGGTGGATGTTAGGGCGACGTCATATGATGTGATGATAGTGGTAGCGGAGTATGAGGTGTCGGCCCAGATAGTGGTGCCCATTGTGGTGCCGGTAATGATGAGTAGATTATAAGAACAGAGTGGATTAACTCATCTAGATCCACTTTTAGTTAGCACATTTTTAAAGATAACAAAGTTTGGCTTGTTGTATTATTGAAGTATATCAAAAATGACTTGTTATTTACATTGAGTTCGACCAAAAGAAGTGAAATTTTCTTTTTTAATCAATACATTTCTTAAATAATAGGTCGTGATTATATCTTATGGTAATGTTATATAGGAAAACCTGGTTGAAAATTTAGTTATAGGTATAAATAAAAAAGAGTTAAATAGTAACTAAATAATTGTCAAAGTTCATATCATGATATATTGAAATCAATTGTCGAATTATTAATCGAAAGTGTAAAATCTATTAGAAAACAATTTGTATCAAATAATGTCATGTCATCGTTGTAATTGGGTGTAATATGTTATTTTGCTATCAAAATTACCACGACATCCTTACACTACGAGGAATGAAGCATTATCAATTCCCCTTTATTCAATTTCATTTCGCACGGCATCACACATATAAAGAAATTGATCACTTAACATTTCTCTTCAATTTTCAAATAAAAATTATAAGAGTAAAATACAATTTCCGTCTTTGAGGTTTCGTTAGAACTATCATATAAATCACGTTTTTGACATTTCAACACTGTAGTTATAAAATGTTGTCATTTACATTCATTCTATTAACACTATTAAGAATCTCTATTCAAATTATAGGTATTTTAGTGTTTTTCAACAGTTTGATTTCTTCTTATCAATACACGATCCAATCACAAACTTTTTATCAAATTGTTGAGTAGAACAAACCTTAAATAAATCAAAGTATTCCATAACATTCGTATAGATTAAACTCTTGAGTAGAACCTCAAGCAAATTATATATATATTTATTACCAATTTTCTTATACATTATGGGTTGTACAACATGCTTTAAGGGTTGTATCAACTTTTGTTTTATTCTTTTTAATTTTTAACTTTTTCATTTAAACCTAATATTTTTACATACTTTACAATTTAACCCAAATATTTATTTAATTTTAACTTTGGTCCCATACTTTTTATATTTGAATTTTTTTGTTTTACGTTTAGGTCCACATTTTTTGAGTTAACACGGGGCAGTTTGCGTGTGTAGTTCAACGTTTTTACACTTAATTTCCCCCGTTAAACGGTCTCATCACAATGCGCTGGTCAAAGATCCACTTAGTTATTGTTTTATATGTTTTACGTTTCGCCTAACTGTGGTGTGACCTTGGTTCTACGTTTCGATTGGTGGTCGCTAATGATGATGTATCTTTGGTGCTATTTGGCATGATTTTACGCCCCCCGCGTTGCGGGGGGGCTTAATACTAGTTAAAGTCTAAAAGCCATATCTTTCACACTAATGATTCCCTATCTAATTGAAATATAAGATAAATCGAATGGTTAACAGAACATTATAGAAATTGAAAAGGAAACTGAATGAGAATGACAATGCTTAATCAAACAACAAGCAATTGAACATTAATCATAAAATGGACCCAATGATGACAACAAGCCTCAATCAAGTAGTGTACTACCATATCGAACTTTATTGAAATCAATTTATGCTTAATCCGAATCAATTTAACTTCATATCATCGAACTGTGTAGAAATCAATGCTTTCTAGGATGTATTTTGGGTTAATCGTTCGGTCTCTCTAGTCGCTTCGTGTGTTTATTAGTTTTAATTGGCCACTAATAGTTAACTAGTTTTAATTGGCCACTAATAGTTAACTTGTTTTAATTGGATAATTAAAGTGTTGAAAAGTGCTAAAACTACTCTCGATTCCCATGTAGGTTTTTAGATATAAGTAATGATCGTTTCCGGTGTAAAAGCATCCAACAATTACAATTGACTATGTGCTCTACAGTAATCAATCATTCGCAAGAATACAAAATGAGTTGATGAAAATGATAACATTTGATAAACTACAGTGTTAAAATAAAAAAAAGTGTTTAGATAGAAAGGAGAATTTTAACTAAACATTAAAGATGAAAATGATATTTTTCAAATTATAATTATATTTAATAAATGAAAACTAAGACTAATATATATAAAATAATACAAACTAGTATAAAGAAAAACTATATTAAATAATTTTTTATTTTCGAATAAAAGATAAAACAAAACGTTTAATATTAGATGCTACCAACGGCTATATTGTCAATGCTAATATTTAGAGTGTTGTTAAAAAAGGAAATTAAAAAAAAAGAACGGGTCACAAAAACCGTAAGGAAATAATAACATAAAAAAACCCAAAAAAAGAGAAAAAAAATAACAAAAAAAATAAAAAACCGGGAAGGGGGGGAGTGTTGGGGGGAGGCTCGGGATTGAATATAGGTGGAAAAGAGTTGGGACACGCAACTTACCCCAGCAAACTGCTTTTTTTATGTCTGCTCTCCTCTCGCAACCATTAGCCTACTCACAAAATGAGATGTGGCACTTCCGCCCAAGCCAACCCGATTAAGCTGATGTACTATTCGCGTTTTCTTAAATTATATATGTTGTTATATTCGAAAGATATTAGAAAACATCCAACAATTTTGAACATCCAATATAAGTAATGGATCGTTTGCAGTGTAAAAGCATCCAGCAAATACAACAGACTATGTGCTCTATAGTAATCAATTATTCCCAAAAAAACAAAATGAAAATTACCTTTTAACAGACTAAAAACAAAATCATATGCGCCAAACATAGGCATACGTATCATTTCAATATGTGTTAGTGGTATTTAACAATTTTCTAGTAAATAAACGCAAATTCATATCAGACAAACGTCTTTAAAAAAGGATCATTTGGTTTATTATTCTGATATGCTTAAAACGTATGACTAGTTTCAGTGGCAGTGATGTTCCTAAGTTTTAGTCCTAAGTTCAGTTATAATCGCGTTCTTAAATATCATTAAAAACCGATTCTGGTGTGATTTATTTGTTTGATCTTGTCGTATTATTACGTTATTTTGTATGAACTTCGAACAGCCCGTTCATGCCTAGTCAAGGGAGATTTTAAACGGTGCAAATCGGAATGGTTCGTGACTTGATTCAGAAATTGGGCCTATTGGATTGAGACCATGAAATTAGATGGTAGAAATCGAAAAGGTATTTATAGAATCCAACTTATTTTATGAGGGCCCAAAAACACTTTTTTTAATCGATCTTTAGAAACACTTATTTTATGAGTAATATATTAAAAGTTACTATTTTTTATTTTTTTAATTAAATAATATTTTTAGACATTTATTATTATATTTTTTTTTCTCTACCCAGAACCACTATAAAATATACTAAAAAATTTATAAGGGTTGAACAATGAATTCTTAAATTTACAAATGAACGATAACATTTTCTCTGTAATCAACCACCCAAAATTATTCATATAATATAAGGTTTACACTCACAAACTTTTAAAGAATAAGTTGTGAATGCTTTTAGTAGAGTGAAAGAAAATAACAACATTTGGTTATTTATAGTATTGAAATGGCTTAAAAAAGTTTTGGATTGAAGTAACAATTTTAACAAAATATCAGTGATGAAAATACCATTTTACTCCTGTATGAATACATATATTTTTTACATAATGGGTATCACTATATATAAAACTATGGTAAAAGTAAAAAAAAATATCATATTACGTTATATAAAATTATAGATATTAATATATATGAAATAGTTATACATATGTATATATAGGGGAGAGATCAAATGAGAACTAGTTTTTTTGTGAGAACTCTAGGAACCAATCTCAACCACTAGTTCTCAATGGCAAAATTATAATTAACAAAAACATATTTAAAAAAATTTATAAATAAAAAATAACATAAAAATAAAAAAATTAAAAACACAAAAATGTTCCCCAACTTTCCCTCTTTTATAAAAGAAATATAAAAAAATTTATAAAAAATAAAAAAATTCCCGTTTTTTTAACGAAATTCGTTTTACACATGTGTAATATCGGATTTACACATGTGTAAATCCAGTACTACACATGTGTATAACTAGATTTACACATATGTAAACAAAGGATGTATGATTTTTTTTAGAAAAGTATATCAATATGGTAGGCGTTAGAAAAATAAAAAATTACTGAATTTTATGGTGAGTTTTTTTGAAAAAAAGTTACGAACGTTTAAAAAAAGGGGAAATGACATGTGATTTGCATGTGATAAAAAATGAGTAGCTGAGATTGGTTCCTAGAGTT
>BJCM01093656.1:0-17573 GCA_018326385.1 Flaveria bidentis | reverse complement strand
TTTGTTAATCTTTTTAACTTTTATAAAACTTGTAAACTTTATAATTTGATTATTTATTTTCAGTATTTAAAATTCATAATTACTAATAAAACTTTATAAGTTTATTAAAATTCATTTTATAACTTTATAAGTTTTAATAAATCTTTTCCATTTAGTTATTTGTTGTAACATGATTAATAAACTTTATAATTTTATGAAAAAGAATTATTTATAAATCAATGAGTTATTATAAGTTGTTTAAATGATAAATTTAATAAATCAATTCACGATATTGTTTAAACTACACATCTAATCTATATAATTCATTGATATAAATAAAATAATTTAAATAAATAAATTCATATCGTAAGAAAGTTCAATTTTAGTTCGGGTTCGGGTTTATAACTTGAAAATGACGCGTGTTACAACGGCCACCATCTGCATCTCAATCACCTACTTCGAGACCTCCATATCCACAAGTATCGGCCGGTCGGCTGACCGTCGTCTATGTGTTGCATTTGGTGTCGGTGGTGGGTCCGGTGGCTGGATGTATGGATGATGTTGGTCCAAGATTGCATCATTGTGTTTTTTGGGTTTCTCTTTGAGAAGGAAGTCCTAGCTAAATTTGCATTGTATGAATGGTTAAGGCAGTGGGTAGCTTTAAGTGTTTGAGATTTTGATGATGTTCCATGGCTGTTACCGTGCTTGAATGTTTGTGCTAAGTCCATGGCGATGTGATGTTCATCTGAGACATACGGTTGGGTCAAGTCGATGATGTTGGCTGTATGGTCTTCTAAGACATACATGAGATGTTGTGGTTTGTTATTGCTCATGTGAGCTATGTTTCTACGGTTATGTCTTCATGAGACAATGTTGTTTCTGTTGGGTTCCTTTTGTTCAATTAATATCGTATTGTATATTCATATGTTGATCTACATTACATCATGGCTATGATAATGGAAAAAAGGTATTCGTCATTTAGCGTGGGACCATTTCTCGGGTGCAGCCATCGCGGATGACCAACTCTAAACCTAATTACAATGTTAAAAAACGTTGACAAGTCGTGCAACGCGCTTCGCGGAATACATCTACTTTCTATTGTTATGTAAGTGAATATTGAAATACTCACTTTGATGTAATGGTGGGGGTTTGTAATAAACATTAATTAAAACGGACCCAAAAGTGTGATAAATCATACTTGAGGGATATCATAGAGAAATATTACATTGAGATTAAAAAAAATACCTTATATTAAACTTGGAGCACTAGTTATGGACCGTATACAAAACTTTATAGAAATTGTTGACCTTCTTGTGATGTTGATGGTTCGAGTTTCACAAGGGGGCACTAATGTAATTTACGAGTAGATTAGATGTTATTTAAAAAAAACTTTACAGATAACTGATGATTTGGGAAGAAATTGTTTATTTTTTTGAATGAGTCTAAACAAGTCTGTGTTGTTATGGGTTGAAAAAAGAATATCAACGAGACAAAAAAAATAAATAAAAGAACGTTAATTTATGTGAATTAAAGATATAGAATCAAGCTTTAAAGATCAATCAACCGACACCAAAAGCAATTGGAAGTAATCTTAAGGCTTAACACCATGTTTGTTTGAGATTTTGGTGGATGTATGTGGTAAAAAGTTATCTAGAAAGTTGTTGCATATATCAATGTCGTCAAATTGATTAGAAATATCCCATTTAAGTATATAGCCTATTTGGAAATCATAAACATCCATTTTGATGAATAAAACATGTTAACATAATCGGTGTCTTGAATAAACTAGAGAATGTATGCAAATTATTTAAATTAATTGAAGAATCTTTGGGTTGTTCAATTATAAAACATCTTTTTGGATGTATATGAGTTGGTGGAATTGACTAATCATGATCATATTTTAGATATATGGCTATGTGAGTTTTGGTGGAATTTAACCTAAACTGATTTAATTCGGGTGGTTTTAAGATGGAAATGTTAGTTCTGTTGATTAGCGATTGAATTCATAAAAGTAGTCAAAATGTTGAAAAACTTAAAACATCTTTTTTTTATTAAATAATAGATTTAGTAAACTCGTGTGTTACACAAGTTTAATAAATAAATAAATAAAATATTAATATAATAAAATTTATTAAATTATAAAACTATATTTTAAGATATGATATGACTGAAATTATATATGAGAAATTACTTTAAGTAATAGAACAGTTATATCATTTTTTTAAAAAATATTTTAACTTTTTTTCTTTATTAGAAATAATATTAATAAATAGATATTTTTTTATTTATTAAATTTTAAAAATGTTAAATAACATTATTAGTAAATAAAGTAATTATTTAATAAGAGAAGAAGACAAGAAATTTCTGGTGAGGATGATTGTGGTGTTGACACATATCATCTTAAAATATATTTTTATTAGAGTAGAAAGATAGATATCTCAAATAATGTTTTACAGGTTTTATCATTTCTCATTTACAATTTTAAAAACGTTGTAACATTATTCAAATTGTTGAGAATCATGCTACCATTAAGAATTACACGTAATCAATTTAGAGCAATGTTCATTCTTTATAATTCTAATTCGGTAAGTTATATTGTGAAAACAATCTCCTGCGACACGATAGGGGGTTAGCAATCGATTAGGCAACTAGTTTGATTGTATGGAGTAGTTTCTATCATTTTGTTCTCGATTAGACTTTAGCTATACTATGCATTTGTGTTAATCAAGTTAGAGCTCATTCACTCCTTTGATTAAAAAGATAAAAGAAAAAAAAACAAGATCACACATTATCATGGATGATGAATGTTATATATTGTGTGTTAGTATCCTAGGCATTATTTATTCTTTCACGGAAAGAATATACTCTCTTTCAACTTGCATTTTAATTAACTTTTAAAATTTTAATATAAGTTGACTAGTTTCCTTTAATACTATATTATAAAAATACTTAAAAAAAAAACTTTAATCAATTAATTTTCCTACTCTCTCTTATATTTTTTCCTCCTAATTAACAAGTTAATACTTGTATTTTATACATCTATTCTTACTTGTTATATAAGCTACATTATGTATTTATTTATTTATTTTGCTTTCACATAAGATTAGATATAAATCTAAGAATAATATTCATCACAGAAAATAAAATTATAAATAATTAACAACCACCCATTTTTGGGAATTTCCAAATATATAACTGGAAATCCAAATTACATATGCCCACCTAAATCTAGTCATGATGCCCATTATTTTACAACGTTTACGTTGTTTTTTTACCGCAAACATAAATTACTCTATGTTTATTCTACTCTTAAATTAACCCACTTACACTATACATAATTGAACCCACAATCATTTGACGTCTAAGACGTTTGGATATGATGAAATGGTATTATTACCTTGATTATCTTCTTTCATGTCTACGTATGTTTCTCAACCTCTAGTGTTATGGAAGCACTAATAGATTTCACCGTGGCGGTGACCGTTTCTTCCTCGGTAAAACAAGGTCGAGACACCATAGAGTTATAGTCGGAGTTGCTTGACTTATACGTTTCTTGAAGCCAAAAAGCATTAACATAAGCATTAGCGTTGTTGCGAGATGAAATTTGCAATGTAGTAGTACTAGGTTGTAACATACCATGACCAACACCAGATGGTAAAATTGTTATCATCTGTTGTTGCTCATAGTGTTGTTGTTTATAAAAAACTAGCCAAGTAAGGACGCTATGCAGCTCCTCCTCGGCTTTTCTTATTTGATATTGAAGGTCACATATCACATTCAAGCAACCATAGACGGGAAACTGGTCACGCATGTTAGCCTCGTAGATTATGGACCGCATGGCCTCTGCTTTGTGGTCTGGATTGATTTGTTCGAGTATTCTTAGAATGTTCCTTACACCAAACAACTTGTGTGCATTTCTGAAAACTAAAGGGTGCTCAGGGCGAAAGTGTGGGGCGAGTGCGCACTCTGGTGTGCACCGCTTGCGCTGGTATTTGCAAGCGGCACAAGCTTGGTTGGCGGCAGCACCCTTGAGGGTCATTTTGGTTTGGTTTGAAGAACGAAATGACTCGTAAAAATGGTCTTGGAGATGTGTATTATGTGGGAAGATGAGTAGACCATGTAAGCTATATAGAGAACAATCTAGTCCTTGATCATTTAGGACACAACATGCATGAAATTGTACGATGTATTAATTGAATTTTAAGTTATATATCACATGTATAGAAGCGAGTCACACACCCATATATTCTAACTTTTAAAAATACACTAACTCGCATCACCTGGATAATTCAGAATAAATTATCAGATCATACTCGAACCTATAACATTTGGTTGAGATGAGAACATCATCACTACGCCCAACCCCATCCATCTTGTACACTAAAATGAGTTTTACACTAGATACGTTTACGTAACTGACTTATGTATCACATCTAAAGCGCGCACTATCTATATGTGTATCGATTATATTTAGGATTCTAATAAATAAGAGCTCAAATATATAAGTATGTATGTATGTATGTATGTATGTATGTATGTATATATATATATGGGTGTGTATATAGGTACAATGGTGGTGAAGCGTTCTACAATCACCCAATTTGATATTTATCGGCACCTAATTAAAAGATAGTCTTCAGGTGTCAGGTGATACGATGTCATGGTCATAAATTCATATTGCTGATCGTTTGTTCTCAACCCCATATGACTTATGAGATTTCAACTGATGAAAGCTTAAAATGGATAACAAGTATGCCTACATATCTTCACTCCTGATTTAATTCTTTCCCAAAGAAAATTAATTAAACAAAACTCTCGTAGTAATATATATCCATGAATAAATAATAATAATAATAAGATTACTACGGTTCAGGTTGGTTCCTAACAATTTCAACCCAATTTCAACTTTTAGATTATTGTCGGTCATTAACTAGTTTTTGTCAAATCAGTTTTAAAATGGGTTCGGGTTAATACAAGTTTTGTTTATTTATGAGTCACTATTGATATCAATCAATACTGTCTGTTTTATCCGCAAGAAGCTTATGAATTTTTTTATTATTATTTACAACTAATACGTCCAAAAGATGTTGGTGGTATACAAAGTGAGACATTCATTATGACATTCTATCTAGAGGTGTACAAACCGGGTTTTTTTCTAAAACCGGTTTGCGGTCCAAACCGGAACCGGTTTCGACAACCATGGTCAAAACCGGTTTGACCTCAAACCGGTTCGTGTTCTGAACCGGTTTGGGTATAAATAAACCTAAACCTATAAAAACAGTTTGGGTTAGTTTGGAAACCGGTTGGGTCGGTTTGAAAACCGGTTTGGGCCCAAACCGGCTTGGTTTTTCTTTTTTTTTTTTCATTTTTAAAATGTTATAAATTAAAAAACAATTAATTGTAAAAATTAAATAAACTTATAAGATGAATGTTACTTATTAATTGTATAAATTAAATAAACCTATAAGATGCATTTATATGTTTTTATTTTGTAAAAATTAAAACATATAAAATTAGAAACATTACATAATTGTTTAAAAAACAAAGTCCACAATTTAAAATCAAAGTAAAATATATAATATATAAAACATAAAAACAACTTAAATGACATAAAATTTTAAATAATTGTTTGAAAACCGGTTTGTAACTGGATCGGGTTAGAAACCGGTTTAAAATACACAACCTACAAACTGAACCTAAACCGCCGAGTTGGATCGGTTTGAAACTGGTTTGAGCCAAACCGGTTTGGGCCCCAAACCGTTTTCGGTTTTTTTTCAAACCGGTTTTTTTACACCTCTAATTTTATCTCTCATGCAGACAAATCAGACGTATTTACGTGATGTTCGCCTAAGGTGTCGTAATAAAACAATTTCTAAAAAATCAATGTTGATATTTGACTGAGAAGTTCTTTTGAAGTCTTCCTAACATATTTTTAAGTCTTGAATATTGTGTAATACTTAATAGCCATTTAAGTTTGACACATATATAGAAAAGAGATAATTTTGTAAAATAGTAATAAAGTTAATTGTTTTAATTTTTTTATTCATAAATTTTTTTATCCTAATCAGGTTACTAATGTTTCATAATTGTTATAACCAGATAATTTATAAATTGCAAATATTTTATAAAAAAATATAAAAGTTTAAAAATTTTGCAAAATTTATAAAAGCCGAATTATTTTAAAAAAATTGTGAATTAATTTAAAAATATTAAAAAAATATGAGTAACCTAACTAAAACACTACTATAAATTGTACTAAAATTGAGGGAACATGTTAAAAGAAGGTTCATCTCTATCCTATATTTGACTTTATATTGGTTCTCATGTTTTGGTCTTTGTATATATTTCATGTTGGTTTTGTGAGATGTTGCGTTATGGGTTGAAGTTGTTTTCTGGCTTTTGGTGGTGGAGCCATGTATTAAAGGAGAGAGTGAGAGAGTGTTGATTCATTCAATCTTTCTACTCTCTTTCACCAAAACCATTGTTGTTCTCTCTCATATTTGATTAGGGTTTTATTTGTGGATGAACCATTTTCTCTTTGTTCTAGCATATTGATTACATCTGTTCTTTGTGTAATATGATCATCATAATGATGATCTGATTCTTCTTGTTCATCACTCTTGTATTAGTTTGTTTCTGAATTGAAATTGAATCTATACTATCTTTAGGTTGTTTTCTCTGATAGAACAAATTAAAATATAAATGACTCACTTGAAATACTTATAAAACTTATTTATTATTCGGTTGACAATTACTTTTAAAAGAGCTATCAACTTTAATGTTCTCTAAAATGTCAATTACGAGTCAATTTTGAGAACTTGTTTAATAACTAAAAAACACAGAAACTTTCAAAAAAGAAATAAGTGTAGTAAAACGAAGGTTGATGCACCTTGTTACGATATGTTCATTTGTAAAAAATTAATTCTTTCATATTATTTGAGCAAACATTCTCCTCAAATCAAACACACACCATTGCAACCTAAAACTAAATACACCGTAATCTCTAACTCTTCAATATTTCTCATACGGTACAATCATAAGTTAGCAAAAGAAAAGTGTTACATGTAATATAGTTTTCAACACTTGAGTTCTATATAGGGCTGGCAAATCGTGTTTAATAGGTTACAGACGACGTGATTAGCACAATTATCAAACATGAAAACAACACCTTTAACACTTAGATTTGTTGGTGCGAATGTGACAGTTATACGTTTTAGGTATCAAAAAACGGAAATGATAAATCCAAAACTCCTAATTTTAATTATTTTAAAAAAGAAGAAAAATACATAGTGTACTTTTTTGTTAAACAAATCTTATCATGCCTAAACAGATACTCATTTTGCCAACCCTAATTCTAATGTACGAGTTTATTCCTACCAACAGTGAGGGACTTGTGAGTGGTCATCACTCTCTTATCAGTGAGAAGATGGGAGTGTTGATTACGATCAAACATTAATAAGACAATATTGATGATAGCTAACCAAGACAAGCGAGACCAAAAGAAATGATCACTACATTGTTAGCGAGAAGCTCTAGACGTTCTTAAACAAACTTTTGGTGAAGAGGATGTGAGATGGATTTAGTCGAATATAGATCTTTGCGTTCATGATTGCTATTCTTTATACTTTTAACAAATTCATTATTGTCTTGCAATCATCAAGATTATAACAAACAACATAAACCTCTAAAACTGTTATAGAATTCATTTCCTTCAAGGAGATAATTCTACACAGTTCCACATTAAATTAACAGATTAACTCATAATACTTGGTTAAACATACATATAAATATTAAAAAAAAAACTCATGACTTGTATGATTCATCAATCATAACAGGAGCAGTACATTGTGCCAGACTCCAATTTATGCAAGATACCAACATCCATACCACAAGCAAAACAAGATCCCTAGCCACAAAAGATATTTCACCATCTATGCAAATATTTCTTCCCCTTTCAAATATTTTATCAACCATTAAATAAGAATACAAACATCACTAATCGCTTCATGTCATCTCTAATATAGTACAAGGTATGGACCACCCATCAACGCTTCATAGTATTCTAATTATGTTCAAGTGACTCCTAATCTCAACTAACAAATGTGATTCATCCAATCCCATACATTTGATATAGAGTGAAATAGGTCTTGACTACTAATCAACATATCTCCTAGTGAATCTAGAAAACAAAATTTCATGAAGGTATAACATTTAATTATGTCAACGCATTACCCCCATGTTCAAAACCACAAATACATCAGGTCTAAGGATATTTGGGATGTCTTACTGAAATCACTTTTACAAGTAATGTCTAAGAGTGATGCCCATTATTATTCCCCAATAATTTATGCTTGCACTAACCAATCTTAGGAGCGTTAACTGGTCCATGCTAGGTTCAGGGGCCAGCCTGGGACTAACATCCCAGACGCATAATCGCCAGTTAAACTAATGACGGGCCTTAAAACTGCGGAAAATGCATTACATGAAACCCAAAAATGCACTATCATAAACTAAAAAAACTATCGTTTAAAACTGAGCAACTAAATGTCTGAAAGTTTGGGAGACTGAGAACACCTGAAATACGTTTTTGTTTAAGATGGCACCAATAGCACGTTTGAATATTTAAGTCGAGTTTTGCGGTACAAAAATGAGCAAACACGCTCTTCTTACCTTTTTCTTGTCCATACCAATTCGTTCAAGTAATATCACAATGGTCAAACCCCAAGTCAGAGCGTACACAACTGAAGGCCGCAGAAGTAGTAACCATGGTGCGCCCATAAGTAAAGTAATCATCGGGTACTGATCTATACAAACCTTTTTTCAATAGCGAAAGCCCATTTTCCAGTTTCTGATTAACTCGGGCTCCAACCAAAAATGATTTCTTGGGAAAAGGTAACCCAAAAATAGAAGTTTTCGCTTTTCTGGAGAACGACTTTATAATAGGTAATAATACTAAAGCGGATACTAATACAAGCTGAGTGATGATGGCGATACTTTGACTTTTGCTGAGTGAAACCATAACCATCTGAATGTATGGGCGAAAACTTCTCAGAAGGTCAACTCTTCTACAAAATTTCTTTATAATACAAGCTTCCGGAACAACATAACTTCTGAACCAAAACTGCAACACTTTCAGGTTTAGGGCTAATTTACAGCTTCATAAAAAAGAACCTGAGGTTGCAAATGCCCCTTTTCACACATTGAAACTACATCTTCCCATCTTCCAACAACCTATAAAATTAAATATTACTAATATGAAATATCATCTAATCATACATCATCATGCACCAGAAATGATTGTATAAAAATGTGTTACCTTCACTGTTTTGTCATCATACATCACCCATCGTTGATGAACATGGCTGTATGCAAAGCAATGATAATGCTGTCCATAATAGCATACCTAGATTGCCAGCAAGGAGAAAATTTGTGAAAACAAAAGCCGTAGAACAAGTGGTTGAAAAAAACCACAAGCATTTATGTTTAATTAAATGACTATACGTGTGATCAATGATATATTTCCACTTGTAATAAACAAAAAATAAAATAAAATACAGCCAGCTCTAAAAGAAAATAAGTTTAAGATTGATGTGTTTAAAGATCTATACCACTGAAACCAGACACCGTGTGTTATTTGGATCTAGTCCACGATAAAGTACACTTAAATCAATTTCCGTAGATAGTGCAGCCAATGTCGCCTTTATGTCTTCTACACTTTCACAGGTGTTTTGCCAACCAAGGACTGCAAACAGAACAATCATATGTTAGTTGTTAACAGAGGTGCCAATTTGACTTAATTACCTATATATGGGTCAATTGGTTAAGTCAAACAATTCAAAAGTCATCCAAAGTGCATTCATATGCAGAAAACCTCAGAAATTACTTTAGTAGAGAAGATTGGATTGCCATTGTAACCATTGGCACATCATATATTTATATAATTAAAAAAATCCTACAAAAGCATTAGTGGGTGGGCCCACAGCCTCTAAATATCTGGTTTTGACCCATTGCCCAACCAGCCCATGCTGTCAACTCTAGTTTATGAGTAAACCTGTTGTGAAAACATGAGGTGGATTAGAAAGGATGTGATGAATGTAATTAAGCTTCCCACAACCACCATCTTCAGGATCACAAGTTAATTGGTGATTCATCTCAACGAGATTTAATAGCTCATCAAAAGAACCTTCCGGACACATGACCTGAAGGGGTAAAATAGTAAAATTTATCAGCGCATAATATTTTAAAGTTCACCGAGGAAAATTGAGCAAATGGGCAGAAATAAGAAACATGCCTTCATGGTTCGGAGCGCGTTGGCATTGATTTGATGAAAGAAAGATGTGTATTTGAGACTCCTAGTTTCTAACCCACAATTATAGCAATTCATCCGTTCAAAAATGTCCATTCCAAAAAGGGAATGTGCTGTACAAGATTTATTTATACACTCCCAAGAGCCCATTGTGTTGCTTTCCATTTGTTCAATATCAGAAATGTTAGCACCAGACGTAAATGACTTATGTAAGCAATCAAATATCACTCCCAAAACTTCAGAGGCATCATTCATTTGTCCCTGCCACATCATAGCATATACCATTTAATAGAGTTGGTAATCTCCAAACCATTAAATTGTGAATGGGTCAACTTAAGTCAAATAGGCAAAAACAAGTCAAAAGTCGCCCAAAGAATTAAATATAAGTTTATTATTCTAATAATATGTTCTTTAATTCTTTATAAAGTATTTAGTGTCCAACCCAACCCAAATACCAAACTACCAATATTACTTGTTTTGATGTGTTACCCAACCCGCACACTTTCCACCCCTAGTGTAGTACTTGGTAGCAACTGCAACCTAAAACTTAATGTGCATAAGAGCTTAGAAGACACATATAACATATAATTTCGTTTGTGACCACACAAAAAAACTCTAAAAATGAAGATTTAACCTATGCTCAAGGTGAATAGACATACTTCCTGAAAGAAGTTACTGTCTGGATACAAGTTGCTAAGAGCAATCCGAAGAGAAGTAGGGGCAACAGCTTGAACTCTTGTATCAGTGGAAGCAGAGTTTAAAGCACTAAAAATGTCATATAAAGCACATGTAACACATGGATCACCAACATGAAGATGGCCACAAGTAGATGTGCCTAAAAATTCCTCCCGGAAACGTCTCAAATGCCATAAAGACTGCAGTTTGAGGAAAAAGTTAAAAATGTGAGATTTAAGATGATAAGAAAAGATAGGTAAAACTTGAAATTTTAAAAAATAACCTGTATAATAACATTTAAAAAACAGTTGTATTCACCAACTTCATTCTTCAGGCCTGTACCATATACATCACTTCCGTTTACATTTTCTGGATCGACTTCGATAGATGTTATACAAGAATCTTCCCCTTCTATAAGCATATTGTCGGGCATCATCAATCCAGATGTTGAAGAATATTGCTTGTGCGAATGAAAAGCATCTGCAAATGTTTAAAGTAAATACCAAAATTAAAGCAAATTCAGAAAAGTTTCCTGAACATAACTAAATATTGTATTAAAAAGAATACATGTTTCAACATGCATACAGGCACACAAGTTGGACTAAATATGCTTACATGCATGACTCAGAGGTGGCCTGTTTAATCCATTTACTCATAAATAAGTTGATCCAGGTAGGTTTATGTTTAAGGAGACAAATGGGCAAATTATGAAATTAACTAAAAAAGGACACCTGTTGAAAGTCCTTCGAATGTGCTTTCATCCACTCGCTAATCTTTCAACAAAAAACATTTTTTCAGACGAAAGTGGTTCTGTGTCTCAATGCAACCCAGCCTATCCCGTTTCAAACCACGTCAAAATTACTTGTTCCAATACGAACACAATATCACTAATTAACCAACCCGTCCAACCTGCTTATTTTTCCACAATTAGCATAACTTCCAGATACAGAGAACAAGGAAGATAATTTTCCAAAAACAGAAAAAAGAACATAGATGTCCAAAGATCCAGAACAATTTGTCTAGCTGGCAAGACTAAATTAAGGGCTTCATCAGATAAATTACAATATAATCTTAGACACAGCATTAAGCAAAAACTCAAATCTTCTGGCTTCCATTAATAGAGGCTTAAGCATGTCATAACTCACCACCTCAGTCTGTCATATCTCTAGTACTCCTACAGATACCATAGCCATAACCATATCTCTAGTACTCATACAGATACTTCAAGTTCATTCCAACTTAAGATATGAATTTTAATTAATTGAAACAGCCCAAATAAGATCAACCTATTACCATATTTTGTTATAGACTTATAGGTAAGCAAATAAATAAATAAATACCAAGGCTCTGGCGGACAGCTTTTGATAGGTCAGCTTGGAACCTTTTTTCGTCATCATCCTCTGCTTGCAATATCAATGCTCTTGTTTCATGATCTCCTGAAGAAGTATCGGCTGTAAAGCAAAGTATAAATCATAATAAACAAGATGACAAATTGTAAGATTTTGATAAAACACTTCTATTTGTCTACATCAACAGTTTTCTGTCTCTCATTTTTACCACCCTCACATTCACCACACAGAAACTTACAGTAGGGATCCCGACCTCCTTACTAAATTATACTCCAAAATTATAATGTAAAGAGGTCCATGAACGAGTCTATGAAGCATGAAAGAGATGTGATGAAACTTGAAAGTGCAAGTCTAGGCCCAATCCTACGAAAATTTAATAGTTTATTCTCTTCAAATTAGAATGAAAATAAATTTGTTGCATAGGAGCCAACTATGCAGTTCTGGACGATATTTATTGCTGAACTGATTGTTCTTAACTACATGCAAATTGCAGGGCGAGCATGTCCATTGACAGGTGCAAAATGTTTTAACATAAATTATTGGTAATTGCTGCGAATGTAGGTCAAATTGTTCCAAGAAATATACTGCCATGAGATCACGCCATATTCTTCTACATAATTGGCATAAGCAGGTGTTATCATATCTGTATTTCTAAGGCGTCCACATTAGACCATCTATTATTAAATTTTAGTTTCAAAACCAAATCAATTACCCTAGGAGATAACAATATGAGTCATTGGCACACCCTTACAACCCCCCCCCCCCAAATAAAAAAACACACACACACACACACAAGACACGCATACATATATATTTTTCACCTTGGAGACGGTCACTATGTCCAAACTCAGTAGTGTCCTTTGTAGCAGGCATGGGTTGCTGTCTTCCATCAATTACCTTGGTAGTATTTTTTTGCCGCCTATTTCTTCTTCCTAGCAAACACAAAATATTTGTAGTTTAATTAGTATTAGACTACCCTTTCTCTTAAAAATGCATTTTAAACTATAAGCACAATCAATACCAGTCCTCTCCAAAAGTCCATCTTCTGGAGGGCTCTGAAGTCCGTTGCTTTGCTTCATGGGTTCCTAGAAGATAAAAATTGTAAGACCCCTCATACACCATGCAACTTCATTTACCCAAAAGTAATCATTTTAATGCTTTTCTAATAGATCAGCTCTAAATTTATGGAAAAAGGAAAGCATTAACCAAAGCAAACATCATTGCAAAGAAGCTCACCACGCTCATTGGTGTCATTCTTGAGCTATTTTTATGTTGCTCCGCAAGATGTCTTTGTTTAGCTTCATCCTCAATTCTTCTTTGATATTTTAACGTCTCTTCAAGCTTCCTTTCCTCAGCTTCAAGCTCAATCTTTCTACGCCTTGCTTCATCTTCATGCTGATGGAAAACACCAACTTCAGCTACACTTTCATTCGCTTCTTCATCTATCACAGTTGTAGCTGAAGAACTGAGAAAAACAGACATCAGCACAAGGATAATAAAGTAAATTTTATAGTAAACATCAAAGCATAGTAAAAACACAACATACGCCATTTCTCCAATCTCATTGGGCAAAACATGTGATTCACCAGTGTTTGTAGCCTGCGCATGTAACAATGTATTCTCAATCTATAATCTAATAACAGATAGAAAAAACTTATTGGAATATATATGAAACCTTGGAATCCTTTGTTTTTCTGTATTCCTTGTTCTTTCTTTTATCCTTCACTTTATCATTAAGATGCTTTGGAATATCACCAGACCCTTTTTTAGAATCTAGAGCAAGTTCAGCCAAGAAAGCTTCTCTGGCAGCATCTGATTTCTCTGTGGCATCTTTCTCTGCTAAATTCTCTAGGTGTGCCTAAAAAAACGATGAAAATATGTAAAGAAACATATTTGCACTTCTAAGCACACGTATAGAAAATTTTATACAAACCTGCAAATATGATTTTACAAGAGGCACAACTATTAGTCCAAAATCATGAGCACACACAGGACCTAACTTCGCTTCCAGCTGCTGCATTCCAGAGAGATTCCGCATGATCCGTGCATCAATTTTGCTAAGCTGCATTTCTGAAAAAGTGAGATAAAGTGGAGAGACTGCACATAAGACTTTTGTATAAATACATATAATCATAAATTAAACAAACCTCAACAGACAATTGTTCTTTCTGTTTCTGGATTCCAATTTCTATGCAAGTATCCAACTGTCGGAAATAGTCATTCACCCTCCAATCTTCTTCACCAGATTCTAAGTCACATACATGAGAATTCACCACACCATATGTATCTTCAAACCTGAATTGATTAACATTAAAAGAGTCTACTTCTTTTAGAACATTTGTCAAGGCTTCCACCTCAAACCTATTAACACACGTAACATCACTGTCATGCTGAGTAATTTCTTCTCTCCGTTTCCTTAAAACAGACTCATAACTTTGTCGAGCAAAATCAGTAGCATTCTCTCTTCTCTTACCTTCTTCTAGGCAGAGATCTTCAATTAGCTGCAATGCTTCCTCATAACTTAAATGCTCCAACTTTCTATCACACAAGCTCTGCAAATGTGAAAATTCTTTACTGATTACATCTAAAATCTCAATCCCTTTATGCATCTTCTCATCTCTAGATTTAGTCCAGACTGTCAACTCTTCTTGACTTGTGGGACCCGAAAATATCCAGGACAATAGTGAATCATCATCATTATCTAGGCAGATGTTTGCATCCAACAAGAGACTTGAACCATCCTTCTCAAAATTTATTTTTTCAGAGAGTTCGTTGACTTGTGTGACATTGCTAAACTCTTCTATAGCATGACCTTTGTCTGAATACCTACCTACTCCACATGAACGAGACAATTCTTGTAAGAACATAAGCACTTTTGTAAGCTCTGTTGCTCCAAGAAAGCATATACAAACAGGTGATTGTTCCACACTGCAGTTAAGAAGCTGAGGATGCAACTCCTCAACTGCAAACTGTATAACTTTGGTAAGATGGCTAGCAGCAAGACATTTATGTTTAATAAGTAAGTGGAATAAAGATTTTATCTTTTCAAGTAGCTCTGTTCGCTCAATGTCATCAGATAAAGGCCAGCTTTCAGGGTTGAAATATCCCTTACAACCTTCGCTTTGATCACATTCCATTGGTACACAGTCAGCACTATTGCCATTCTTTCTGCTCCCTGCACTTGTGCCATTGCAACTATCCTCATATTTCTTATGTTCAACTGATAAACCCCATGCATCCTCAAAGCCATAACAGTCACTAAAACGGCCATTAGCTAACTCTGAGTTAGTAACTGGAGAATTTGATTGCAACTCAACCATTCTAACAGCAGCATTGACGTCCAATGCTCTCCAAGGATAAGTCAGAAGCATTTCAGTCCACTCATTATCAACATTTGCAGGCAACACTGCCTGCAACTTTGGCGATAAGCTATCCATGTGCTCCTGTAAAATGTGCTGCTTGTGCAAATCAGGTGTGGCAAATTTCTCACTGCATCTACAGCACATCCAGAACCTCCAACCATTATTACCCGCACCAAAAGACAGCGCTTCAGTGATGACTTCATATGCTAACCCATCTTTTAGCGATTTAAAATGGGTTTTAATGTCTGACATCGTTATCTTGTATAAGTCTTTCTTCAAATCTGTACTCATTGACTTCCAATAATTGAGAACAGAATCTTTTCTTTCCGAAGTAGATGCACCCTTTTTCATTTTTCCACTTTTCCTGCGGTCACCTATTCGCTGGCCCGGACCGGACGAAGATTCTGGACCCTTATCTCCTTCTGTTTGGGACTGGGAAGACTCTTGTTTCTGCTGCAGCAACCTTGCTGCAGCCACTTTAACTTCAATCTCTTTCTTTCTTTCCTCGTCTGTCTTACTGGCTTTCTTGATGTCATTTGGCCTTCTGGCTTGAACTACTCGTACATCCATCGGGTCATCAGGAACCCTCCTAATAGGAATAATCCTAAACTTATCCTCCCCATTTCCTAAATTCCTCATCCAACTTGAAATAGTACCAAGACTGGCCCTCTGAAGCAAAGCCCGAAGCTCATTCTGCACATGTTCAATCCTAGCATCCGCTGCAGCAATCTTCTGCTGGCTCTCATCCTGCAAACTCTCCTTACCAGGATCTATCGGATTCTTAATCATCAACGCGCGTTCACACTCCCGCACCGAATCCTCATAATCCTTCCCCTCAACAGCCGTTTCATAGAGCAAATTCGCATAAAAATGAGCAAACTCAACCGAATTCGGGGACAGCATCACAGCCTTCTTAGCAGACTCAATAGCGTTCTTCAAATGCCGCTGTTTAGCATTGGGATCATCAATAAGAGTCGCAACCTTAACACACACAGTACCCTGCACTCGATGAATCAACGACAAGTAAGCCGTGTTGTCATGCTTCCCACACATCTCCTTCATTAACCTAAGGGCTTTCGTATGGTTTCCTCTTCGTAGCGCATTCAAAGCCTTCTCGCACTCAACTTTCACCGCGGAGTAACCCTCAGACTCAATCGCTGCCGAAACTTCACTTTCTAGGTTAATCTGTTGCACCTCAAGTCCAATCGACGAATCCGTACTCAAATTTTGTTCCGTAGTGAGTAAAACGACATCCGCATCGTCTCCGTCGTTACCGACGGACGAAGGAGGATGATTAGCAGCAGATACCACCGCTTTGGAGCGAGTAGCGACGTTTCGCTTCTTCCGCCCCATACAAATTGCAGTTTACTTGAGAGCAAAACTTATAACGCCTAATTTCATACGCGATGATACATGGCTAGATGTAGATACAAAAGGATGAAGAAGATGAGACTTACTGATTGATATGATATCGAGTGAGCGATGAATGGTGAAGATGTGAGTTGGAATCCCGAGGTGAGAGATGACGGTGGTGGTGGTGGTGGTGGCGGTTGGTGGCGTCCCACCGCAGCGATCGGTGGTGGTGTGTGAAAAGAGGGTTTTTTTGGTTAAATGTTAATCTCTTCGGTGGATTTCAAATGTGGCTTTTGACATTGACCCCCTTTTGTTGATTCGCATTTAACCTCACGACTCACGCCTCTTGGGTAAGGTTTTCCTGTCAATAATTGTCAAATTTGGTGTTTTGTATCTTTTTATTATTATTATTATTATTATTATTATTATTATTATTATTATTATTATTATTATTATTATTATTATTATTATTATTATTATTATTATTATTATTATTATTATTATTATTATTATTATTATTATTATTATTATTATTATTATTATTATTAT
>BJCM01093652.1:0-11009 GCA_018326385.1 Flaveria bidentis | reverse complement strand
CCATCTTCAACCTTTAACCACCATCACCTTCAACTAAGGGTGAGCAAAAAACCAAAATAACCGACGCAAATGAATGGATAAAACCGAAACCGCTAGAAAAACGACGGTTTGGTTTGATGAATTTTTAAAAATCGAATTTTTTGGTTCGGTTTTTGTTTTGCTTGTAACAAAACCGAAAAAACCGAACCGAAACCATATAATCAAACTTGTAAATTTAGAGGTGTAATCATATACTTATAAAAATTATTAGCTTATTAGTTACTTATTTAACGTGTGTTACCTAAAATAGATTAATATTTAAGTTTCAAGAATAATATTTAATTTTTTTATTCGAATTGATAGATTAAAATGTTTTATTGAATATATTGTTTTATATTTTGTAAATTACATTTAATTTTCAACGTCAACTAAATTAAATATATATATATATATATACATATATATATTATATTAAGAGATCAACAAAATAATTTAACGCCAAAGTTTTTTGCTTAAATTCATTACTTTAAAACATTTTTTTCAAAAACATGAAGCACAAATGGTAAAACCGAAAAAAACTAAAAACCGAATCGAAACCGAAAACCGACACCGAACGGATTTAAAAACCTAAAAACCAAAATATCGGTTTTTGGTTTCGGTTTTAGGCCAAAACCGATCAAAACCGACCATGCACACCCTACCTTCAACCTTCAACCACCACCACCTTCAACCTTCAACCACCACCACCTTCAACCACCACTACCACCACCACCACCCTCAACCTTCAACCACCACCATCTTCAACCTTTAACCACCACCACCTTCAACCTTCAACCACCTTGAACGACCTCCACATCCATCATCGACCCTCTACCTCTGTCATTTGCATAAGATCTGATAGTTGTTAGTGCGATTCATCTGCTCAGCTTCTATCGCCACCGTCATCATCACCACCATCGCCATAAACATCTCCATCTCTGGAGGTGGTGGGTTTCTTTATAGCGATAGGCCGTCAGAGTTGGAGGGTTGCAGGACTCGATTGGAGAAGACAATGGCACAAGGGTATTTTAGTTATTTTTAAAATATTAACTGAGAAACTTAACCAGCATCCGTTTCAGGGAATATTGTTGTTACGTTTCTGCAAAATTTTGGACCAACGTTGTAATTTCAGAAAGTTAGGGACCAAAAGTGAAATCGAGTCTAACCACAGGGACCAACCGTGTAATTAAATCCAAACATTATTACATGTGTTATTTACCATAATAAAATTTAACTATTTAATAATACATTAAATGTTAATTATATTATTTATCTACTTTCCAAATTATGAAATATTTTTTTTGATAATTTAAAAATATGTTTTCTTTTATTATAAAATTAGTTTTAGTAAGCCCGTGTATTATACGAGTTGAATAAAAAAATATTGAATAAAATAAAAAATTATTTAATTATAAATCAATATTTTAAAATAAAATATGATTAAATCTTTCTTATAATAACTAAAATGATTTTTTATTTCAAAACAAACCATTTTAAAAAATGTCCATACTTAAAAACTTGACTTAATTACACGGGTGGTCCCTGTGGTTGGGCCTGATTTCACTTTTGGTCTCTAACTCTTAGAAATTACAAGGTTTGTCCAATAGTTGGCACAAACATTACAAACTTGGTCCCTGAAGTGGATGTTCGTTAAGTTCGAAGCCTAATCTAAACCCTAACCCTAATTTTAAAGCTGTTGTGTACTTTGGTGGATCGTGACCTCACAACGAAAGTCTTAGCGGGATGGAGAGTTTGGATTTTACGGAGGGAACCACGACTTGCAATGGTGTGGTGGTGTGGCATCAAATGGAAGAAGGAAATGGGCGGATTTGACTGGTTTTCATGGTGTGGTGGTGTCAGTAGTTGGTTTAACAACGAGGTGGTGGCGGTGATCGGTTTTCCGACGAGGTGGTGGCGGTGGTCGGTTTTCCGACGAGATGGTGGCGGTGGTCATCGGAGCTAAAATGGGATGGGGAAGATGAAGTATAGAGATGGGTTCACATATTATTTTAGTGTTTTAGATTTAGTTTTAAATGGTAATTGGGTCATTTTACATGTATTTAACGGTCAAACTTAACGGACATTCACTTCAGGCACCAAGTTTGTAACGTTTGTGCCAACTATTGGACCAACCTTGTAATTTTTAAAAGTTAGAGACCAAATGTGAAATCAAACCAACCATAGGGACCACTTGTGTAATTAAGTCTAAAAACTTTCTTAGTATAACTCTTAATTAGAATTAATTTTTATAGAAATTTACCTTTTGAAAACACCATTAATATATTTTGTATTTTTAAATAAGTTTGATATTCTAATTTTTTTTCTAATTTTATAAAAATTATTTTCTTAGAAATAACATCAGTAAAAAATTGCTTTCTTAACTTATTAGAAAATTATTTTAATATAAAAAATTAATTAATATTATTAGTAATTAATGTGATTATTAAATAGGAGAGGAAAACGATAAGTAATTGGTGAGAAGAAATATGGTGTTGACATGTGTACATACTGTATACTTTTTTATTAGAGTAGGAAGATTATTTTTTTAAAACAAAGTTTTATGAAACAAGAAAATTTTAATGCAAAGGACGTGACTTCAACAAAAAGTGACACTGTTTAAAAAAAATATTTAAAATTATTGAAGTGTTAAAAAACATTTTTTTAAAATAAAAGTTTTTTAAAGATGTAAGTTTAGAAAAATATTATTATTATTTTGTTACCTAAATTAACTATTATATCTAAAATCAAAAAGATATTTTTAAAATATTTAATATTGATAAATAACTATCAATTTAATATTTTAATTTAACACGCGTATTACACGGGTTTATAAACAAGTAAACAAACTAGTGAATGATACGAGAGATGTAGAATGGAGTCATCGAGTGTGTGTATCCGGTTAAAAAGAAACTAATAGATACAAAGTAAATAGAATCTGTCGTCAAGAACGCAACTGTCCCAACTACTGCGTATATCTTACCAGTCCACTTTTCGCTTTGACCAAATCAAAATCAGCCGTCCGATCAAAACGAACACATTACAAAACCAAACCCCATTCACACCTCCGACCACAAAACCTCAATCAATTATCAATCGCTATGGGCGTCGTCGAACAAGCTCACAATGTCAAGATCTTAGGTTCGGGCCACCGGACCATAGTCTTGGCCCACGGGTTCGGTACGGACCAATCCGTATGGAAGCATCTGGTCCCTCATCTTCTCGAAGACTGCAAGGTTGTTCTGTTCGATAACATGGGTGCGGGTACAACGAATCCGGAGTACTTTGATTTTGAAAGGTATTCGACTCTTGAAGGGTATGCGTACGATGTGATCGGTATTCTTGAGGAGCTTCGGGTTTCTTCGTGTATTTATGTTGGTCATTCCGTGTCGGCTATGATCGGGGCTGTTGCTTCGATCACACGTCCTGATCTGTTCTCCAAACTCGTGATGATTTCGGGCTCTCCGAGGTTAGTCGAATGATTGTTTCATGATGTTTTGTTGGGTCCGTTGCTCATTTTGGTATGTTGACTTTTTTCTTGTGAAAGCGTTGATCTAACCATGGGGATTACGTGGGGCTTACGTTGGCAGAAGTTGAAACACTCTTTGTTTGGTGGTGTAGTTAATTGTTAGTTACCGCCGTCACTTGAGATCACTCCATCTGATAAAAACTTTTGTTATTTTAAATGTAAGGTCCTAAGTTAATTACCAGCGTCTTACTTTTTTTAATGGCTAATTTTATCACTAATAAAACATTGCCCATCTCTTAAAAGATTACTAACATTAGGTGAGAAAATTCTTGTCCCACCAGAAACCTACCTTTTATTTTTATCACATATGTTAGAGTTGAATTTCATCAATTTTTATGAGATATTAGGGTATTTTAGCTTAATCACAATTAAAATGTTACTTAATTATAGTTTAACATGATTCTTTTAACCAACAAACATTAACACTCTCTCATCTACATCTACATCTATAGTAGTCTAGTAGTCTTTCAACCATCACTTATGCACTTTGTATAATTCATACCGATTTAAACAAATCATCTTTTGATTGGTGAATATAATATTTTACCACCGGATGTCTATTTGGGTTCGTTTAGCACAATTAGTTTACAAAGTATTAACTAAAATAAAAATACTTATCTTGATACAATTAGTTTATATGAGGTATTAAATTGTTAAATACTTAATTACCGTGTAATTAATATATTTTATAATTATTTATAGGTATTTGAATGATGTGGATTACTTTGGAGGATTTGAGCAAGAAGATCTTGACCAACTATTTGATGGAATGGAATCAAATTACAAGGCATGGTGTTCTGGTTTTGCTCCATTGACCGTTGGTGGTGACATGGAGTCGGTGGCGGTTCAAGAATTTAGTCGGACACTTTTTAATATGAGACCCGACATAGCATTGAGCGTCTTGCATACCATTTTTCATAGCGACATGCGACATTTGTTGTGTCATGTGACTGTCCCGTGTCACATCATACAAAGCTTGAAAGATATGGCGGTTCCCGTGGTCGTGGCTGAGTACCTTCACCAGAACCTTGGCGGAGAGTCTATTGTCGAGGTCATGTCGACTGATGGTCACCTTCCGCAGTTGAGCTCTCCGGATGTGGTGATCCCGGTGATTCTTAGGCATATCCGTTGTGATATTGCACTTTAATTATATTTAGGTTATTTGTTTGGTTTACTTTGGTTGTGTGCATGTACAACAACTTGTTGATAAAACTTTCTTACGAGTATGGGATAATATTGTAATTGTGTGTATGCTTTTATCTTTACTTTTGTAATTTATTTATTTTTGGATTTTTATATGTTTAAAATTTGTTATTTTAGTATTATGTTTATCCTTGTACATAAATCTTTAGTACAACAAATTCTTCTCATATAACAGTTAACCAAATGTATTGTCATACAAGCATCAATTAGACACACAATGTATTTAAAAAAATAATATCTTCGATCTTACATATCATAACTCAAGTGGTTGACATGAGGTATCTAATACTTTATTAGAAATAAAAAAAGATTTTAGGTTCAACTCTCACATACGATAAAAAAAGAGGTTTTAGGTTGAGCCAGGAGATTTTCTTTTTAACTATGATGAGTTTTCTTATGATAATGGTCTCGAGATACGTACTTGAGTAATGAAGATGATAGATTCAATTAGCAGTTAAAAAAATAATATTACTCATATGATGTTATTGATTGAAAATGTAAATTAGAACTATTAATTAATATACCAACAAAAAGGGATTAAGACGTTAAGTTAAGAATTAAAGTTTAGATTGGATTGGATTGCTGCCAATAGTCTGGGTTCACTGGGCTTCAGCTTAAGACACGTGTATGCATTTTTGGTTTATTGGAGGAGTGCTAAGCTTATGGGCCTAATACTGCTGGCCTGCTTGGAGCCTGGTATGATATTGATGGAGTAATGGGCTTATCATATCATTGTTGGGCTGCGAAGTAACTTGAAACATGGGCTTTTGGAGTATAAAACCGAACACAGATGGTTGCTCGTAAGAGTTTGTTCTATGAAGTTGTGAGTACACATATAGTTATTCTCATTCAACAGCAGGGTGTAGCACTGTAGCCTTGCGTATTAAGATTTAGTTGTACGTCGAAGATCCAAGTACATTGACAACATTTGATTTTATATGTATATGAAAACGTAAATAGCTCTCGAGGTGATAAATACCCCTTAAACATAGCCTTAACATCTGGCAAAGGAAAAAACCTCACAAAGACAAGAATCATGTAGCGCCAAGGAACCAAGCCCTTCCCTTGACAATACTGGCAAATATAGTCATATGTTAGGATGGGTTTGGAAGGATCAAAGACTATAATGTTGCAACGACACAAGACAAAGGAGCACTCACAAAAGTGGAAGATAGCAAGCGATCAAACATGCCCTAATATCTTCCATTCCCCCTTTACATCATTGTAAAGAAGGCCAACACCTACATCTGATTAGACAAGTAGTGTTCAGAATGAAAACTAATTTGGGCAACAATAATGTTGACTTATAACCAATGTGTATTGACTAAATTGAAAGCATACACAACACAATAACAACTCGCTTAATAAGAAGAAAGATTATGGTCCCAAATTTTTATAAGGAAGAGCAAAGATATTCATACTTAACATCTTCAAAGTATAAATAGAGTACTTTTATATTCGGGTTGAGCTTTTCATAGGCCATGACTAAAACTTTTACTTGGCACCTCATTTAGCTTTTTCTTTGTGTTTTTCCTTACTTATGGAAGCTTGTCTTGTCTCATATGAATCTTAACATCTCACTCCGGGCTCCATTTACTCACTGACTTTACAATCTTTTATTTCATATAATCTAGTTGCTACATAAGCAAATTATATCTTCGAACACTATTTTCTTCTAAAATACGTATTTTTCTTCTAACACGTATCTTCTAAGCAAATTCAAGAAAATTGATTCAGCAGCAAGGGGCTCTGTCCCTTGGACCCCACTACCAGGGGTGTTATACCCGGACCCCACCAAGGGGGCGTTGTCCCGTTAGAACCCTCATTGCTTAGGAGTTTCGCTCCTAAAAAAGTTTTCAACATCGAAAATCATAATAAACTTAAACAATTGTGCACTGCGTAGCTCTTAACTTATTTGATGGATATTATAATCACATTGGTTATAAAGCAATACAATTACACTAAAATATCTAACAGACTAGACTTGTTGGAACCAATCGCACCTTCAAGCACGATTCATGGTTTGGTATGTTAGTTTGTGTTGGCAATATTGGAAAAAGAACATAAAAGTTGAAAGTTTGTGACCACTCACTTGCAATGAGTGGTCACGACTCTTTCTAGTTTATTAATAAAAAACCATATTGCATTCATGAAAATGTAAGTAATTGATTCTTAAAACACATATCACTACTCCATAGTGTGACTTGTAAACTATATTACTAATTGTATGATTATATGATCAAAGTTGCAATGAACTTCACTCCACGTCTCTAACTACAACCATTTTATAAACCCGATCCAGCCGACCCATCTAACCAAATCCACAACCATCTTTGAATTCATGTATAACATGTTTCGAATGAGAAACAATTTTAAAAATTGGCTTGTTAGAATCAAAACTAACACTTCATGATCACTATGTACCAAAACTCTCAGTAATATATATTTACTTTGGGAGCCTATAAAATTGTCGAACACATATACTTTGAAAAAAGCTGATATAATTAAACAATAAATCAATTAGCCGTTATAAAAAAATAATATAATCATTTAATTATAATTACGAAATCATTAAAATAGTTTCAAATATTTTGTGTATCATATTCGTTTGGGAAACTTTACTCTTCACCCCCATACAATCTTTCGGTGGGCCACGTGAAATTATTCCAGCTGTATAAAGCCGTTACCCGACGTCCCGACCCCACATAAAAAGAACAACTAATACGTGTTATGATTGTCTTTGTGGCCCCACACGTTATAAAATCTTAAAATAATAAAAATACATCGAACCTTATTTACCTTAACGGCTACTTATACTCACATTCCCCACCTTCACTTCTTCACCCCTTCTCATACACACTCTCTCTCTCTAAACACCACACACACAAACACAAACACAAAAACACACACTCTCTCTCTAAATCAGTAGATATGAAGAACACCATTGTTATTGCATTCATCTTCGCCATTGTCGCCACCGTTGGAGCTCAAGCTCCGGCAGCATCTCCGACCAATGCACCACCGTCGACCGTCACACCGCCCGCCGCGTCACCGTCGAGTGTTCCTCTACCACCGGTGAAAGCTCCGGCGAAGGCTCCCGTCACAGCTCCTCCAACGGTTGCGCCTCCTGCTGAAACGCCGGTGAGCACACCTCCTCCTGCTGCGGTGCCGGTGAGCTCTCCACCACCAGCTGTTGAGTCGCCGCCGGTGCCTGAGCCAGTTCCGGCACCGGAGACTTCTCCGGCACCTGAAGCTGCAGCTCCGGCGCCGAGCAAGAAGAAGGAAATGGCTCCAACGCCGGCTCCTTCAGCCGATACGATGGCTCCTAGCGACGCTCCTGGGCCCAGCACCGACGCGATGTCTCCTGGTCCTTCAGCTGAGGTCGCCGATGAGGTAATTACGGTCACTTAATGTGTTTGTTTAAGTACTAAATCGTTTCATTAATCTGTTGTGGGTTGTTCATTATGCTTTGATTGTTGTACATTGTTATGATATTAGTTATATGTTTGTTTAATAAATATGGTGGGAATGAATAATTGCAGAGTGGAGCAGAGAGTTTGAAGATGGCGGTGGGGAGCTTGGTGTTGGCATTAGCTGCCTTCAGCTGGTTCTAGATTTATTTTTGATGTATATTTCATTCATTTTTCATTTTTCATTTTTGTTATGTTGCATATGATCGAGCTGTATTCATTATTTGTGACCCTATTGTTGTTGTACTTTGTTCACATAAACACGTAACTTTATCAGTTTATTCACTTTATTTTCTTATATTTATATTTATTTGATCAGTTTTAGGATCGAGTTTTTTTAGAACCGACTCAGCAGACACTAACTAAATTATGCATCTAACTTTAGAACGAATTTAGGACCCGAATTACTTTACATATTTCATTAATTAAAAAGCATTATTAAGTTTACGAAAATTTAGAAGTTATTTTCAACGCATAAACAAATATCAAAGGAAAATTGCAGAATTTGATAAATAACCACTTGCGCAAATAGTGGAAACTAAAAAGAAAATTTGACTGGTTTGTGTTCTTGATGGCCTACTAGCTTCTCGGTAATGGCTTTCAATAAAGCTATGGGACAAGCTACTCCATTTCCGATAAGGGGTTATCAGTGTAAATATTACATTACTTTTGTTTAGTATTTTAAAGAGTAACTAGTTTTTGTTGGAAAATTGGCCTGATAAACAAAACAAAAATCAAACAACAGAGTAAAATAAGAACAATTAATATTGATATCGAAAAATCCCACAAAAAATGACCCTATAACTCTTTATTTATACTAAACATAATGTATTTTAAATTTAACTCAAACACCACTAAATAATAAAACCCAATCTTAGTCTATTTCAAACTCCCCTTAAATAAATTATTAAGCTAATATCAATACTTATCTTTTATTATTCATTTTTTAGTTTTAACCTTGGTTTTTTCTCACTAATAGAAAAATGTCCATAATGCAATTTTTTTTTTAAAAAAAGTTGTATTTGCTAATAAAAAGATTATATTAGCTAACAAAAAGGTTGCATTACATTTATTGCAATTTTACCTAATGTAACTTTTGATAAAAATGTTGCTATAGTTAATGCAACTTTTATAAGGTTTAATGCAACTTTTTTAACGTCTAATGTAATGCAACATATAACAAGTGTTAAATTAGCTTTATTTTATTGTACTCTTAATTAAGATTAAGATCGAAACTAAGAAACCAAACTTGTAAAAAGAAGTCCAAAATCGCCGGTGGGGAGCTACCGAAGTACACTCTGCCCACTTGGCACAAGGCTTCATTGTTAATTGAATCCGCTGAAAATTAGTATAAGCTGTAAAAGAACATTGCCATGTGACACCCACTATTATCCTTGCTATTTGTTAGTGTATCCAATATTAAATGATGTAGAATAATCCTATGTTTTTTCACTCTATCACCGAGCTTCAACCCAAGTGATAGGAATTGATTATTTTTGGGGTTATTGGATTGGTGTTTATTTTGAAGTCTTTGTATATGAGGCGGCTTGGCGAGTAGAGCTAGCTCAGGTTGGAAATAAGCTGAGTTTGAGCTCAAATTTCAATTCGTTAGAGATACTCAAAGCCAAATCAAGCTAGATTATATGGTTTGGGTTAAAACTTAAAAGTATATTCCCTCCTTTAAAATTCTTTAATGACATATATATTCATGTATAAGTTCTTATTAATTTTTTGGAAGGGTAATATTGTCATAACAATAGGTTCGGTATATATGCAATTAAAGTTTTTGTTTTGGTATATATGCATTTAAGGATTGTTTACAAGAGTATATATGCAATTGATCCATATAGTTTCAAGCTCGAATTGTCTCGGAGTACAAATTAAGCTGCAATGAACATAAAAAGCAACGCATCCTAATTCTAGACATGTTAAGATCAATCTTGACTCATGAAATACTCACAGGTATACATTAAGCTGCAAATTGTATCAGAATATTAAAGGGGAGATAAAGGACCACCATTGTTAGGCATAAACTTAATGTATTAGATCAAGCGTGTAGTTGAACGTAAACTAAGAGCCTTCTAGGTTTTGTCAAAGAACATAAAAGCAACGTATCCCAAATCTACTAAAATTGATGGGAGTATTATATTGGCTTAAGGAGACTTCTGTAATATTCGTGAAAGAGAATTATATTGAAGTGGATCTTGACTTTTGGTTCAAGCTCTCCATCAAACTATTGGTGTGAGTGGTAAATTGTGGCATAAACATGGTCACATTCACAAACCATTAACAAACTAAATCAATATCAACAGAATATGTTAATGTCATGTTCTTCTTTCTCATACAATTCATCAAGTCTCCAAACCACAAACAGAACGATCTAATGCATAAAGCTCCTTGTTAGAAACAACCACATTGACCTTCAATTTTTTTTTTTCAATTTGATTAAAAGGACGATCAAAAGACCATGTGTCACCTCATATAAAACTATACAACCTCATTTACGACACATATAAATCTTACGATCTTTATAGATGTTGATTTATTATTGAGGTTAGTCTAGATATGAGGTATATACTTTCAAATAAATTAAGTGATGTTAGAATGACAAAACTTCCAAACTTCCGTTAACAACCACAAACTTCACATGTAACAGATATCACCCATCCCATCTATGATCTATCCATCAAAATCTGCACACACAAATCCCAAACATGCTTCTTCACAGCACCTTATCCCTTCAACTCCGATCACCCCTCCGCTTCCCCTCTCCGATCACCACCCACCACCAC
>BJCM01093645.1:0-13280 GCA_018326385.1 Flaveria bidentis | reverse complement strand
TTATTCTGTGTGGATCTTTCATTACACCATTAATCCCGGTAATGGGACCTAAGGATTGGTTTGGTTGTAACATATACCGTATGCGCTGTGTGGATCTTGCTACGCTATGTGGGACTTATTACGCTATGAGATGCCTTCCTTACGGCCATTAGTTCCTGTGTGGGACCGATGGCTAGGTTTGGCCGTAGCTACCTATACCTTGTAAAACCGCTTACATGAAAATATAATTGCGGTAACCCATATAATCTTTCATGTTGCTTTATTTAACTTATTTACTACTTAAAACCTGCGAAGCTCACCAACAATTTTGTTGATATTTTTGAGCATATCTTTTCAGGTGATCATGATAACTGAAGATTTAGGAGTGCTGCCTTGTAGAGGAAACCCTAGGATGCATTTTTTAGACTAAACACTTTTGGACAAACTTACGTTTGTAATCATTGTTGTAGACTGAATCATACTGTGTATGTTTGACACTTGTTCCCGGGTTGTGAGAAATTAAACAATGGCATACTAATTGTTTATGTGATCATTTATATGTTATGCTTATGGCTATGTTGTCGTGAATATTGACTAAACGCGACACAAGTCTCCATTTGTGCTCGGGTGTCGTAATGACACGCTTGTCATCGTACTTATTTTGCTTCTCTGTCGTTTACCATGTGTTATGACGATCCCGTCTCATTACATCCTCGTGTTTCCGCTTTAGCGAGGGTGTGACACACGAGGCTCTTAAAACAGCTTGCCTACCACACCAACAATACACCATAATTGTGGTATGAGTTTTTCAAGAGTAAGAACCCTAATTTCAGTGGAGAAAAAGATGGGATATCTCGGGTATTTATTTTGAGGAGACCTGCATCAGTCCGTTAAAATATAAAAGGACAAAATTACCCATCATGTGAGAGGGGCGTGAGTGGGTTTAACATCATTTTTAACGGAGGTTAGTACAAAGGGTATTAAGTGAAAGTAAGTTTAATAAAAAGGGTAGCCGGTGTAATTTTGAAAGTTAAAGGACAAGATCCATAATTTTATACATACTTAAAGGACAATTTTTGTAATGTAGTCTTTTTATTAACTATGATTCGGGCAAATCATCATCTGACTATGTAAGAACCGACCTTTGGTTTGCTGGTTTTCGGCTTGAACTTTGGTTGTTTCTTTTGTTGTTGTTTTTTTTCTTTTTAAGCTTTTTTTTCATCTTAATTATCTTCTATATGTTTAGTTTCTTTTACTATCAGATTACTATAGTTAGATTAATAAGTCATTACATAACGAGGTTTGCATATACGTTGCAACATGCTATTAACCATGTTAATGTTATTGTATGACTCTACGGTGACATGTGAGTATTATGTTTAAATTAATTTGTTTGAATTATTATGCCACAATATATGAAACATCGTTTTCTTCAATTACTTAAGCGCATTAACGTTCGACGTTGTTTACGAACTTCGAAAGCATGCCTTTAATCACGTACCTGTTATCATACATCCCGTCACGAAACGCAATTAACTTTACTCGCTCTTATTACTGACAAGCTTGGTTTTACCCACCAATTTGACCTAGAACAATATCCTTTTTCTTGCTTCCCCAGGAAACACTCTACATACACTTGAGGTTTTATTATCAAGTTTTTTTCATTGCAGCCAATTCTAAATATTAAATCCTGTTTGAAAATCAATTGGTCCCTCAAGTTTATTTATGTTTTTTTTATTTCACAAAACTAGCCTTTTCACTGTTAACATTAATATTGACAATTTTTATGATATGTTGGTCTAAATTTCAAAATTATAGAATTTGACTTGCGCAAGCACGTTATAAAGGAGATTTATCATTATAGATTTTCAATTATATTACATTAAAGATATGGTTGTTACTTATTATATATTAGAAACTATTAAATATAAATACAAAATCTATAAAAGTGTTAGTTTTTTTTTCTAGAAATTGAGGTTGATTTAGAAAGTTACTTTACAACTTTACAAGACGTGTTGTTTTAGATTATGTTTTACAAGAGGGGTCATTGTCAATGTTAATGGCGATGACTAGTCACACATTAAAAAACTCACAGCGATACTCCTTTTTTATAGGTGTTATCGTTTTGATTATACTGCGTCACTTGTAACATCCGATTCATTTTCAAACTAAAAAGCCAAACCCGAACCCGTTTGAGTCAATCTTGTAAATCAAATTCATTATTTAGTCATTTTATATATTTTTACGTTCCAAATATAATAAATGTTTCACTTAATCAATTTAATTTAATCTTATAATTTATAAAATAAAATTTACAAATTTTGAACAGTTATTCATATTTATAAGATTTTAAATATTTAATTAAATAAATAATCAAATTGCAAAATTTTTGTGAGATTTATAAAGTCTGTAAAGATTTTATAAGAAAATAAGTTTATTAAATTAAAACTAAAGTTTTAATAAATTAAAAGTTTAAATTATAGTTATTCTTTTATCTATTTATTTTATTTAATCTTATATTTATTTCAAATTTCAATCATAACCCCTTTTTAAAAAACTTGTAGCTCACCATTAACACCATTCATAAACCTCTCCTAACCTCAATTATAAAAGTAAGCTTTTCGCCTCACTTTTCATTTGCTCGTTCTTCAAAATCTACATCACATATCTTTCTTTAATCCATTGATTTTTTGATCAATTTCAAGAATTTCTTTTAAAAGAAATTTCAAGAATTTTTTAATACTAAGGTAATCTTATATTGCTTTTTATTATGTATTTTTTAATTTTTTCAATCATTCTAACTTCTAATTACTCTCATGATTTTATGTTCTTATTTTTATTCTTTCTTCTACTAAATCTCTTTTGATTTGAACACCCTTATAACAATCACTAACATTCCTAAATCAAGCTTTGAACACCCTAACGTAAACAAAGAATCCCGTTTGCATATGGACGACTATGTCTCCGCATTCAGTTATTCCACAAGATTATTTCTCTAAATGATGCCTATGCCAAAGTCTTGGAATATTATTTATAACTCAAATGAATTCTTATATATATCATATATCGACATAATAAATTTGTTCTAAATCGTTTCATGCATTAACAATTTTAAAAGCGCACATACGCGCCTTACTATAATTTTGGTAGAATATAGTCTAACTTTAACTAACCATAAATTGGTCATAAAAAACTAAATTTGAGTAAACTCAAACTTTAATATTAAGTTCATTGAATTACCTTTCTAACGATAGTTTATACGTCTTCAAACTCAATCGGATGACTCAACAATAGTCTTCACAAGATAAGTGCACATTTCAGCAGCTTCTGTCTTGTGCTACTGTTTTGAACTATTTACGGATCTTTTCATAAAAATGTTTCTTAATAAAAGTTGTCCGGGAGATTTTAAACTAGTTAACTGTAATTTTAATAATTTTATGAAACCGTTTACTATTTTTAAAACTTGTTTAAACACTTACCAAAAATTCTGTCCAGAATCTAAATTTGTGCAATAATCTTTTTTCAATTTACCTTTCGCTTTTTGGCATTCTCTAAACGTCGTAACTTTTTGTTATGAATTCAGACCTCAAGTTATTGTTTCTTTTTATCCTTTAGTACATCACATTTGACTCTTAAACATCGAAGCTTTCTTATGTACTCTCTAACCATCATTATACAATGTGAGTTTTTTCTATGCC
Organism: Flaveria bidentis; assembly: GCA_018326385.1. NCBI lineage: Eukaryota > Viridiplantae > Streptophyta > Magnoliopsida > Asterales > Asteraceae > Flaveria > Flaveria bidentis. The sequence continues at coordinate 9,603 of BJCM01093645.1, read as the reverse complement.
CTTTTTTTACTTTATTTCACACCTTTTTGGATTGAAACATGTTAAGCTTATAAATATGTACTTGTAAAACATATTGAAACTTGTATTGCATGATCAATTCCTTTATAAACTTGTCATGGTTATTTGAGATATTTGTGAGCCTTATATGATAGTCATCTTGTAAAAACAATCATTAACTATTGTTAGCGTAGCAACATCATAGATCTATGGGCTTGACGAGCCTATTTGGTGCTAAAGCTGAGGTTATTTGTAAGGCTCCAATCCCGGGACGCTTACAGCTGGTCAATCATTGCACATAAAACATAAAACATACATTTAAATTTGCTAAAATATCGTAGCAAAATAACTTAAAACCATTTCATATATTAATGACTGCTTTTGCAAAACAATACAATGTAGTTAATTGTTATAAAATATTATCATTTGTATTACATTACAAAAACGTCATAATTCTACAAAATGGATGTCATCCAAAAATGTCAAGTAGCTACGCGTGCCATCCTCAGCAATAATTAACTGCCAACTGAAAAATACATAAAAGTCAGCATTGCTGAGTGAGTTCTAGTTTTATAAAATAAAATACTTTTACTTCCATTTAAAATCATCTTTTAATTTCATATGCGATCATGCATCTTACGTACAAATAGAAAATTTATTATTATCTTCCATCATTATTCATTATCTTTCGTTCAATGTACGTCATTATTATCATTCGATTTCATTCATGGTCTTCCTTACTTATCTTTCGTACATTCGTCATCTTTCTTGTGCACGAAGCTGACTAGGCCTGAGGTCTATTAGTAGACCAATGTCATGTGCTATACCCCGAACATTATGCACGAAGTTGGTTACTAGGCCTGAGGTCTATTAGTAGACCCCGAACATTGTGCACGAAGCTGACTCTAGTACCTAGGGCAAGCGACAAGGATCCCATACATATGGTCAATCACAAAGATTAGACCCCAATGTGCATCCTTTCGGGGTAGCTAACCCACACACCGTTGAGCTAACACCCTTCACTGGGTGTTAACCTCCTTATTGTGCTTGCAAGACGTTCTTACATTCGTTCTTCCATTAATGCATGCATTCATTCTTTCGTTACGTTCCTCTTATCATTATCATTAACTTCTGATTTACGTTATATAATAATTTTCGTTCATTTCATAATCATAACACGTAAGTCACGAAATAATACATAATAGGAACATAAGATCAACATAACGCATTCATACATAACATCACATAAACATCATATACCCCATCACACATCATCATAAACATCATGCATTAGCCATTCCCATACACATACACATGCACAACAAGTACAAGTCATCATAGTACATAACCAACCCTTCGTGGGACAGTGGGGTCCTAGGGGTAGCAGCCCTAAAGGGGTCCAACGGGCAACGCCTTTGGTTGGGGCCGTGCTGCCAGGTCAACGCGAAATTTTTTTATTTTTACACATTTGTATAGCATATTTTGTTATAGAAAAATCAATCTTCCTGTTAAAACCTTTTAAAATCTTGGTCATTTAAAACATATATTTAGTATGTAAACAAGTTTAAACTTTTAAAATAAGGGATCTAGAACTCACTTAGGCTCAGTGAGTAGATTCTCAATCAAACTTTCTAAGCAAGGGTCACACTACGCAGCCTCCAGATAAGTTAACACTCAAAGGGGTTAACTTCTGCCTAGTTTTACTGCAAGATTAGCAGTTTCGCTGATAGTTTCGCCAGTAATTTCGCTGCCGTCTTCACTGGCAGTTTCGCTGGCATCTTCACTGCCAGTTTCGCTGCCAATTTGCCCAACTTTTGATGGAGATTGAAGTCTGCGAAACTATAGTTTCGCAAGAAGATTCATAGTTTTGCCGGACGACTACACAATTTCGCTGGATGAACCTACAGTTTCGCAGAACGGGATGAAATTACGAACCAACCCATTTTTGACCCAAAACTTCAATATTTTACACCTAAAACCTTGGTTTATCACCCAAGAAGCTATATCTAAGCTTTTTACATGTTTTCTTACACAAAAACGTGAGTTTTGGATGATTATTTACCACTTAAAAAAACCCCAAACCCTAGAATTCAAATTTACTTTTAAAGAAATGATTAAACGATGTTTCTTACCTGGATTCTTGGTCTTTTCTTGTTGTTTGGATGCCCACAAACACCAATCTTCAATCTTTTGATCAACCGAGCTTGGATCATCACTTTCTCTTTCTACACTCTCTCTCTCTAAAAGTTGGTGTTGAGTTGCAAATGAGAGTGACCCTTGCTGATCCGTTTATATATATCGGGCATTCCTGGGACGTTAAACTTGTCGAACGCATAACCCACGAAGTATACTCAGTCCATGCTCTATTTCCCGCTTATTTTCATTAAATAGTCCCGGCTAAGCCCATTATTATTAGTTGACTCATTTCAACTTTATTTCGACCGTTACATTATTGCCGGCTTCTGATGTCGTATTCTTGTTCTTCATGGGAACCAAGTACACTTAGCTAATCATTTATCTTATTATAGCCATCTTTCATCAAGATTTGATTGTATCATTATGCTATATATATTCTTGCATTATTTTTTAACCTATGACTTGAATTACTTCTTAAAAGTTGTTTATATATATGTACAAATTCATGGAAACTCACCAACATCATATGTTGATTGTATTTTTAACATGTTTCAGGATGCAGTTTAGAGGACTTTTTCATGCTCATATAGGACTTGGACCTAGATTAATAAAAAAATTTATTATGTTGTTTGAATCTTTATTGCATTGTAATGAAATATTTGTTTAGTATTATTTAATGAAAATAACATTTAATATTAGTTTAACTTATTTAGTTCCATGTGCTATGAACAATCAATTCACATCCGTCTGCCCCGATGATTCTGCCGTCGGTCGGGGTGTGACATCACTCGAGTATGGATGCAAATATAATATATAGATTTTTACCAATGTTACTTGATACCGGTCCCTATAACATAAAGTAACATCTTGAGCTTTCGAGTCAAATGTAATAATTAAAACACTAAAAATATGAACTTCACATTTCATATATTCTTATACGAGTAAGTAACGAATAAAATTATAATTAAAATTTTATAAGTATCTAGATGATCTTTTAGTGTTATGAGAGACTGTTTAGGTATATTAATAATATATTACATTTGAACATGCTTCGTTTTTAATAAAACTTAAGTCAACTCATAGAGAAAAATAAGCTCACCACAACAACATATTCTAAATTTTATAAAACACAGTAATCATCTGAATTAATTTTATAAGCAAGCAAGCACTCAGACTAGCTGGTTAGTTTACGGTACTACGAGAATTTAAGCTACTTGCCTTCTTCCTCTAAATACAACCCTTAAGGGTGATTTAGAAATAGAGGATGCAAAAATACTAGAATAATACCCACAAATAGAAAGAGATAACGAATTATCTCTAAGATAGTTGCTAGCTAAAATATAACATGAATTATATTGTTTTGTTCATAGGATAATACATGATAGCTATGAACCGGAGTATAAGTTTTCACTGACTTGATTGAATGATGTGAGTTTATCTAAACTGCTTTCTAAAACGAGATTTGATGTTCTGGTAATTGATAATAATTATATAATTGACTACCAATATCATTTGTGATTTATGACAATGCTTGATAGGATGCTTGTATGAATCTGCTTTAGCTAGTGATGTTTGTATATATAGTCTGGTTATGTGAAGTTATAATTTTATACTGTGCTTACTCTGTTATTATCTGTTTAGTATGACTGTATCTGCATGATGCAATAGTTAATAATAACATGTATTGAATTTTGAATAATGTTATATTTATGAACTCACAAGTTTTATGCTGAGTCTCAAATGTTTTATTGTCATGGACACACATCCTGGGTGTCAAGTGATTGCACAGATTAGAGATTACAGGCAAGTTTATAACAAAATAAAGTTGTAAAGTATTGTTGAAGATTTGGATATCTAATATAGTTAAAATGATGTAATATTATTGTGTAATATGACAAATCTATAAGGTATGATATATAATTACAATTAGACTCCCTAGGAATTGCCATGAGACGAGATTTTTTACACATATTGTGTATGAGAATATAAACTCACTCATTCTCTAATTATGGTGTTTACTATTTCATTTTTCTCATAGAATTATAATATAATTTGTATGTGATTAAAACATATTTATTTTGAAAAAGTAAGAGGAAATTTATAGTATTCTCATGGAAACAGTTAGTGTGGTATTCACATGTTTCATTACGACACATGCCTTACGAGTTTACGACACAAACAAACAAGTATGTCAAATACATGAACCAAAACATGACTCATGTGTATTCATGGTTATTACGGACATGACGCTCTTACCTATATTATTTGAAGGCTATTTTTGCTTATGCATATTATTACTCTTAAAATTTGGTCAAAAACTTTAAAATTTGAACATAAAAAACTAACCCATAAACAAAATGAGCTTATCACCCATAAATGTGACACAAGATCGACATCTTTTAACCAAATATTAACTTCAAAACCTGTACACCAAACCTAAACACACAAGTTTTATGTTAGTCTATCATCTTATTAGCAAACCATACGAGTAAGAAAAGTATCATATGACCGAAGAAAGTGCAAGGATACCAAATTTGTAACAAATTTGAAGAAAAAAATCCAACATATTTTAAAAAAGTTTGCATCAAAGTTGTAACAAAAAATTATTTGGAAGCCTTTCTCTAATATCAGAGCCAGGTTTCGATCCTGGGACCTGTGGGTTATGGGCCCACCACGCTTCCGCTGCGCCACTCTGATTTGGTGATATTATCATCTCAACGTTTTTATATATTCATCTTATTTTACGTGCAAATTGATGGGATATATGGCACTCTATAGCGATAAGAGATTTCCTCTGATTCTTGATAGAACGAAGAACACATCAATGGCGACGATTTCATGCACTGTTCAACTCACCTTCGCAAGTTCCGACACAAAATCTTTGAACAATTCGACCCCTGTTCTTCGTAATCTTGGTTCACAGTTCATGGGTAAGCGAAAAGGGCTCGGATTTTGCCATTTGACTCCAAGAATCGGGCCTAATTGTGGCTCAAGAACCACTTGTTGGTTCAAGTTTGGGAAAAATGGGGTTGATGCTGAAGGTGCTGGCATTTATGGTAGCCAGTCTCGTGATGATTTTGACCGTGATGATGTCGAGCAGGTATCGGATTCTGTGTTGAAGTTTTGAATCTTTTTTGGAGTTTTTGATTGTTTGTTGGTTAATTTTGGGTGTTGAAGTAACAATTTGTGCAGTTTGTTTGTTGATTTGGTTGAAATTTTGAAATCCCAGTTGGAATGTTGTGGTTCTTGGAGGTAATTTGATGGCAATTGTGGTTCTTGCAGTTTGTTCATTGAAAATTGTTTGAAATTTCTGTGTTGAAGTTTTGAATCTTTTTTGGAGTTCTTGATTGCTTGTTGGTCAGTTTGTGGGTATTTAAGAACCAATTTCTGCAGTTTGTTAATTGATTTGGTTGAAATTTGAAGTCCCAGTTGGAAAATTATGATGCTTGGAGGTAATTTGATGGGGATTTGTGGTTCTTGCTGTTTAGTCATTGATTTTCATTCAAAATTTATGTGTGGAAGTTTTTGATCTTTTTTGGAGTTCTTGATTGTTTGTTGGTCAATTTTTTCTTATTAAAGAACCAATTTTTGCAGTTTATTCATTGAAATTTTGAATTTCCAGTTATAATATTGTGGTTCTTGGAGGCAATGTGTAAGTAATTGTTTGTTTCTAGTGACTTTAATGTGGAATGTGGGAAAATTGAAGTATCGAAAGCTTTTAGTAAGTGTATGCTTGCTGTTTAGTGTTTAGGAGGTAGAATAAACTAAATTTGGGGAAATTTACAGTTTGATTATAAATATTGTTTGTTTGATCAATGATTCTTGAACTTTTATGATATTGCATACTTCTGTATTCATAAGACAGTTACAATTGTAGCTGTTAATGTTATCTAGTACTTTTTTTATTTTAATTTGTTTTGTAGTGTAAAAGGAATGAAAATAAGTAAAGATTGGTTCTTTTAGTTATGGTAATGCTGATCCTGATTGTGAAAATCCTGGGCTTTCTGGGGTAGTTTCTTGAGTGTAACGACATAACGTGTTCTGTTTTTTGGCATCATACCCTAACAAACATTATTAGGATGTTTGGTTGGGTCGATAGGCCTCAATTTCGACCCATTTACTAGTGAAGCGGTCATTCCTGGTTATGCTTTATGTATAATAGGTCAAATGTTGCCTAAGGTGTTTGTTTTATATGCACAAACCAGTTAAATCATTATATCCAAGAACAAGAATTTTACTTATTATGGAAAGAATATGATCTCGTAATCATTTTGACACCATAATCATTTGTAAAATGTTTGATTTCTAGTCGAAATGTTTAAGGCCAGCTTGACCCAAACACATACCATTTTGACTTGTTACCTAGCCTGCTCAACTGCCCATTTTGCCACCTCTAATCGTTCTTGATTCTCGAATACCAATTGATGTCAAGAATCAACAAAACACAATGATTAACATCATGATGAACATTTGAATCTTTTTTTATTTGATTAAATGCAGTATTTCAATTACATGGGTATGCTTGCTGTTGAGGGGTCGTACGATAAAATGGAAGCTCTTTTATGCCAAAATATTCATCCCGTCGATATTTTGTTGATGATGGCTTCTTCTGAAGGTGATAAGCCTAAAATAGAGGAACTATTGAGAGCAGGAGCCAAGTATGATGTCAAAGATGCAGATGGAAAAACAGCACTTGATAAGGCATCAGATGATGAGATTAAAAATTTTATTTTAAATTTTTCTGCCCAAAAAGCATGAATTAATCTTGAAAACCTCTAAAGATTATTATTGTTGTTATTATATTCTTGATCTCTGTCAGAATATATATATATATATATAATGTAGTGACACTGTTCTTTGAGGTATAGCTAGTTGATGTAGCTTTGAGCCTTATGTTGGAGATTTTTTTTTTAAATTGGGAATATGCATTTGCCACATGTGAGAAGAATGAAAATGTAATTGTTTATTTGACTTTGATTTGGTGGATCTCAAGCCCAGCTATTTGAAATTGGGTCGTTAAAAGCTCGACATAAGTCGAACTAAAACGAGCTAGGGGCTCAAGCTTGTATTGAAGCTATTTAGTAAACGAGCTCAAGCCCAAACATAACCTATCGAGCTTGACTAGACTCCCATGCTTACACAAGTCTATTTTTTGTGTAACTTTAATTTGATATACTAAATATATGTTTACCTAATATTTTTAACAAAATATATTTTTCTTGGTTTCAGACTTCCAGTACCATCACTCTTTGATATATTTTTCTTAGGCTTTAAATTTGCTTGTTTTTTATTCTTTTTTTGAAAGGAAACAAATATTAAACAAATATAATTCTTATAATTAAAATATGTGAAGTGTAAATTTAAAAGCGGTTATTATAATTGAAATCATATAAGTGTAAATTTAAACGTAACTATTATAAAGAAATATCATGAGAGCAAAATTAAAAGCAACTAGCTTTATCCCCGCGTGCGTTGCAGCATTTTTGTTATTATTTTACAAAAAGATTACATCTAGTTATTGTATCTCTAAAAACATGTAAGAGCTATATTGCAACAGCAGTTGTGTTCACAATAAATGTTTATAGTTTACATAAGACTTAATATCCTTGTTGTAAAAGAATAGAAAAACATATGGTTTTCACTGAGCTAAATTGACCAGGATCTTCTCTTTTAAAATCACTAGAATAAAAGGGGTAAAAAAATCAGTAGAATAAAAGGGGTAACTTTTATTCTGTGACATTTTCTCATTATAAAACATTAAAGCCAAAATCATTTGTCTATAATAAACAAACGAATAAGTTTAGGAGGCATAAAATCAAAAAAAAAATCATCTTGGATGTTATCATAAGACCAATAAATGGTTAGCTTAACTTAAGTTTGTATGAAGAAATAATGCATTAAAGAATACTATCTTAATTCATCAAATTTCATGGAAATTACTTAGAACACATAAATTGCTAATACACAAATGTAATTCAATCCTAACTTCCTACAAAGCCCACATGAGAATTTGTACAAATAATAAGAACAAACATCACTAATCTCAAAAATTAATCAACCATATAAGAGTCAAGAGTCACAGAGATAAAATAAAAATTAATCAACCATATAAGAGTCAAGAGTCACAGAGATAAAATCAAATAATTAAGGGATTTGAAAAGCATAAAAATAAACAGTGACACGTAAGTTTTTAAAGATACAAAACACAAATAAAGGTTGCCTGTATGTATGATGAAATGGGAGTTAACGTTATATTAAACAATCTTATAAGATGAAATATTGTGCCAGTTTACTTATACCGACCATGAATTCATACATCCAACGTCCTTAATTTAAGAGTTTACACCACTAACATTTCTAAACCGCAGTTTACAAACAAAAATATATATTTTGTTACTTTGATTTTATTAAATAGATATATAGTTATTATTTATATTTTAAAGCCAATGAGTTATCGATCAAATGATTTAAAAGAAGGAGGCACTCTATGACTTTCCAAAATAAAGGTCATGGGTTGGAGTCTTATTAGGTGTAATATGCTCTGAATGGGCTAGGTTTTATCATAGTGGGCTTTTAAGTGGTGTGTTTCCCTTGGAATGGTGGGCAAGTCTGTGTTCGCGGGCGTGGGTGACCTTTCGCCAATGAGTTTACCTGGGTGACCGGGCTTAATAATTATTCGTTGGCCGTTTAAAAAAAATTATATTTTAAATTTTAAATTACAAGTTCAAATAGAAAATAATATATCTATACTATATATAAAACATATGAGAAGAGTATTTTAAAATATCATTAAATTAAAAACATTTATCTCACTCAATGCATAAGGTATAACCATTTTTATAGGTAAAATGGTATTTTTAACATTATTTACAAATTACCCCTTACAATTAGTTACATAAAAACCTTATCATTACGATAAATTACATAAAATTTTACATTATCTACTCATAAACCAAAAAAACTTAATTTTTTTAAGATTTATATTATATTAATCTATAATATTGAAAATTTTTTGATACTACAATCATAAACTTGAACTGATAGATATTTTGTAAGATACAATAACTTAATCATAAATGTACAAGTTATCATGCAAAATCTATTTTTTGGTGCTTTAAATTTTACCTTAGAAAAAATATAATAAACTTTTGTAAAATTATTATAAGATTAACAAAAACAAAAAACTCGTGTTGGATATAAAATGTTGCTCAGCCGTATTGCGCGGACACCATTCTAGTTTATATTAAATGTATGATGCATACTAATTATCAATTTAGAATACAACTTTCATTATCATGAGTAATGTACGTGCAGATAATGTAATATTATCGACAACTTCACCGGATTCAAGTTTTTTAGCTCATGTCACATGGGTAACATACATACCCTACCAAATTTGTCTTCTCTTATTCGCATACATGTAAGTAATAAAATATTTAATAAATTATGAAATTGGTAACATACATACCC